>PNEQ01108350.1:70215-81293 GCA_003012365.1 Medauroidea extradentata
ATAAAAATAAAAAAAAAAAAAAAAAAAAAAAAAAAAAAAAAAAAAAAAAAAAAAAAAAAAAAAAAAAATATGAAAAATTACATGACGTGGTTGACGATCCTCCCACAGTAGTTATTTGTGACATCAGTAACCTTAACTTCGCCAGAAAAAAAAACTTATACTCGCTGCAAAGAGGAGTTAACTATCTCGAATTCTCAGCTAATTTTGAACCTAAGCCAAAACCCACTCCCGTCCCTAAGCCGATTAAGTATGTCCGATTATAGCGTCAGTGAAGTAGATAACGTACAAAGAGAAGGAAATGGAGTCTGTTTTTATGTGTAGCGAAGCGCGGTCTTTAATCAAATTCTATTTGCTCATATACATTATTAAATTTTTATTTATGTTTTTCATCGTTGATTTATTCAATTAAATAAATCTGAAAACATATTGAATTTATTCACAATCCGTGATCAGTGACTAACATTCGCTGGTCAGGTTTCCTGATTTATTTCCAACATAAAGATGTCCCACCTCCGTTTATTCTTTGTTGACATACTTAATGAATTTTTATATTATGTGAAAACCTTGTACATTGTTTAATTTTCTGTGTTCCGAATTTAATAAAATATTGAAACAGGGCACGCAGGAAAATCTTACATTTTTTAAGTTTTTTATAGTCAAAATATTTATTCGTGCTAAATTTTCAGACTATTTATTTAAAGGCCCTATAAGTAAGGTCCTATAACAATGTGAGCCTCATCGAGATGAACAACAAATTTGGTGGAGGCATATATGTAGATTCAACTGATACCAAACCTCACGTTCAAATGTATATATGTATCCTTGCTTGCGTTAGATATCAGAGGTTGGACATACGACAGAAGTAGGTAAGGTAAGTGGGATTTACGTCTCATCGACAGCGAGGTCATTGGCGTCGGTGATACGCAATCTTATGCAATGACAGGAAATGTTAGAAGGGACGGCCCTGACATTTGTTAAGGAACCATCCCATCATTCTCCTGGAGTGATTTCGGGAAACAACGGCAAACCAAAATCAGGATGGCCGGAGCCGGGGATCGAACCCGGGTCCTCCAGAAAGTGAGTCCAGCGTGTTACTGCTGCGCCACCTCACTCGGTGTACGATTATACTATAGGAAGAATAATTGGCGACTTCATTAAATTAATTATTTGGCTAAATTAAAATGTCTTAACTTTGAGGGATGTTGGCTTGGCAGTGAGAGTTGAGGAGCGGAAGGCGCCTCTACCAAATGTCACAAAACAATTATTTTAACCATTTTACACAAGAGTTAAAGGAGTCGAAGAGACTGAAATCAGAGGTAGGCACTTTGTACTGGGACTATTTAAGTGGACAATGATTCATGTGAACGTTACCGGTTATATGAAATACGTTATCAAATTTTGGTGCATTTACCCTATGTAAGAATGTTTCGCAGGCTTTCGCGGCCGTTGTCTAGATGACTATCTTGGATTCCAGGCTGCAGCCGCGTCTTCGTGGTTTCAGGGACCGACGTATGTATGACGGAACGTCGGATCCTGAAACCATGAAGACACGGCTCCAACCCGGAAGCCAAGACAGTCATTCACTCTATGTAGTTTAGATTGCAGATTACCACACAGCTATGCCACATAATGTAGATAAAAAGGGGGGACTGTTTAGTTAATTACACTCATGTTATACTACATAATGGGTGACCTATAGACAACTTAGAAAATCACTGTTAGCATTATGCTAGAGGCTGGTGATGGAAAATTCGGTTAACGTCTGACAGCGGCACTTCGTAGCTCTCGACCCTGGACCATCCCTACAAGCTGGTGAAAGCTGGCAGGCTCAAAGAAGACAGATCCCAAGTCCCCCCCCCCCTCAAGTACATTGTGTTATATTGCTGCACATCAGCGCAGGTGGAAAGAATCGATGAGGCCCTTATCTTGTGCAACCACCGACATATATGCACTGTCGTCGCCGCTAGCCCGTCCTCCAGGCGAGGCTAATGTTATACTTTGTGACGCGCTACTTTAATTAAACGGTTCTTAATAAAGTTCTGTTCGGGTGGAGAAACAGATAAGGACTCAAGTTCAGTTTTCCCGGGTAGCACGTCGTTACTCTCCTCTCCTGGCGGACCATTATTGTACTAGCTTTGTCGTCGATTTGACTCTTAATGATTTAAGTCCACTAATCTCAACGTCGAAGGTCACGTAAGCAGAGTCACTGCCAGCTGTCTACCAAGCTAACTGCGACGTTTTTCAAGACTTTTTAAGTAATACCTGTAGGTGTCTCGGCCTGCTGTGCTTCGCAGCTCGACGATGTCTCTACTAAAAGACATGCCGACGTCTTTATCGATGCCCGACGATGGCACTCCGGCCTATCGTGCTTCGTGGCTCAACAACATCTCGACGCCTAAACCGACGACGTCCGGCGCCAGCACCCCGGTGCGCTGTCTTCTGCGGCTCAATGACGTCTGCACTAAAACTGTTAATGAACTCTCCTTTTGTTCCTGGCTGTCGCCAAAAATCCGCGCCACTTGCTCTGCAGGATTTAGTTCGGTTGGGCCGATCAGGAGCCAACTTACGACAGTAGATAGATTTGGTATGTTCTTTGTCAGTAGGCTTTAGGCTGTGGATCGATGGATATGATGGCAGCTGTAAATGACTGCAGGCTGTGGTGACATTGTCGGCCATCTTCTATTCTGCCATTTTGTTTTGGCGTCCATCTTGTTTCTGCTATTTTGTTTTGCCAACCATCTTAGATTCTGCCATTTTGTTTCGGCAGCCATTTTGTATCAGTCATTTTGTTTCCGCAGCCATCTTGTACCCTCCATTTTGTTTTGACCTATTGTCAGTCATTTTGTTTTGCATATTTGTAAGCCATGTCAATTTCATGCATTATTTGTTTTCGTCAGCCATTTTACCTTTTGTCAGACATTTTGTTATGGTGCTTCATTTGTTTTCATCAGCCATTTTTAGTTTCTAGGTTCAAACTTTTCCACCAGGTGTCGCCCATTTTGTTTTGTAGATTGCCTGCTAGAGTGTGCTAGTGTGTGTTTGATTTCTCATGTAGGTGGTGCTAGTATCGGTCATTTTTATAGAAATGGTAAGGTTGACATTGCTTGCTTTGTATATGGGAAACAGTCCTTATTGATTTATACACATTAGACTAAAAAATTTATTGGAAGTGATTGGTTGGAACCTTTTGTGTTAGGTCACAGTTGACATAACAGTCTGAGCTATGGAAGCTTTCTGCATCTTGCGATGTTTAATTGTGCAGTATATTTGTAATGCTATTTAAATGAAGGCATTAATGGTGAATGAGTAATATATATCATTTTAATTTTCATACTAACATCACTCTCTTTTAAGATGATTTAGATACATAGATATTTATAAGTTTTACATGAAAAGGGATTTCCATACACAGAAAATAAAATTCATTTTTCAAATAATTTATTTATCATATACATTTTATATTTTTTCAGTACATATTTAATATCATTTTTCCCAACATTGGTGATGTTCTTGTGGAAGACCAATGATGAAAATTTTCAAGCTCGTGATCTACGTCTTAGAAAGTCGAGGCCAGTATCTGCACAGAAAAAAAATTAAAACAGCACACAAAACAGACAACAGCCTCCCCCTCCCACTTACCAACCGAATGGTTGTTGCAACCATGCGTACGGGCCCCGAGACTTGGGACTGGGCTATACAGCACAAGAGCGAGCACATTATTTAAAAATTTAAACTTAGTTCCAAAACAGATTCAAGTCTCGCATTGTTAGTACTGTATAGGTGGGTTGCGAAGCTGTTGAAAATGAAAATGCATCCCTCTAGGAATAAGATTCTATTGCAAAGCAGACACAGGAACAACAGAAAGATGACAGCCACAGGGGAGGGTCTAGTTGATAGAACAGA
Organism: Medauroidea extradentata; assembly: GCA_003012365.1. Taxonomy (NCBI): domain Eukaryota; kingdom Metazoa; phylum Arthropoda; class Insecta; order Phasmatodea; family Phasmatidae; genus Medauroidea; species Medauroidea extradentata. The sequence goes on from PNEQ01108350.1 coordinate 74,119, forward strand.
TGAAAAGAAAACATGTTAATGGGACAGGGCAAAAAAATATATAAGTGAAATAGCAAGTCCGATACCTCTACCAGTGGTTTTTGCTGTGGAGTAACGGAACAACCAAATACGTGTCAACAATAGTAGGAATGTCTACTGAAAATTAGGAAAACAGTCGACAAATCTTACCATTTTGAAACGAAGTAAAGAGGCAGCCGTACTATGTTTTTACAATAAATCATTTACTTGGTGAGCCATAGCCATATGGAGCAGTATTAATACCATCAGCCAGAATTTTTCTTTTATTGTCTTCCCATGACAGTACCAATTTATTTGTACTCTGTGTATAGAGATCGTGACGGTAGGATCTTATGTTACAGACTTCAGTTCTATCTGGGTGATGTTGTAGCAGTACTCGGTGGTAATCTTGAAAAGTAATTTAATTCTTCAGACTGTTCTTTTTTACACCTTTGGCCCACTTCGTGACTTTCCCACCACAAATGTATGTGTACATTTTTGCAAGTAGCCCCACAAACTCGTTCATCTCTACACCACTACACTCATCCTTGAACTTTCCGACGACTTTTCTGTTAGCCGTCGAATAACACGGATGAGTTGGCGGGTGGGCACTCGTGTCCATTTCCATCATGAGGGCGGGATCATTGGCCAGGTCTTGGAGGAAATCATGGGTGCTTATTTCATAAATAAGCTAGTCTGTATCGGTGTACGCCAGCTGTAGTTCTTCTCCATACTTTTTCTTCATCACGTCATAGTGGAACTGATACATTAATGTGTTTGACAAATCAAGTACTGCAAAACCTGTGTAAATTGGTTTGTTGAACATAAATGTCTCCTTCTCCATTTTCATTAAAGATAAGTTTTCGTCATAAATTGTTCTGCACTTGAAAGTTGGCTTCGCTACAAGTTTTTTGAGGCGTTGTTCTTTGCACACTAGTTCCATCACTTGTCGTTAACGCAAATTCTCCATAAGCTTCCCGAAAGTGGCGTTGTTCATCAACTTGTAGAAATCTTTCTCAAAATCATTGTCTGCTGCTTGACGCTTCTCTGTATTCAGCTGAATGTAGGGTTGGAGCCATGCTTCCTGTTGAAACTGTAGTACTCGGTGTATCTTGGTTACCTTGAGTCCGTGATCAATGGCCTGTTTTAAATTTACGTAATGGATGATGTAGCTGCTCTTGTCTTCCAGTGTTGTCATCAGTTTCGTCATCTTGGATCCGGGTGGGCACTCGTTGACTGGCAGGAACGGTAGATCTCGATGGTCTTCATGGAGCGATGTTGGATATTCGATGTCTACCTCCAGTATGTAGCCATACAGTCCATCATTGGGCACGGATGTAATGTCGATGTCTGTATCCACCCACTGAAAGTCACGTACAGGGAGGGGCAGAGACATTGCCCAACCATACAGGTTATTGGCATCTACATACTGAAGGTAGACTGGCTTCTTGCTGGCATCATACGTCTCTGGAATCTTCTTGTTGTTGGCGATGCAGTGCTGTTTCACACATTGTGCTACTCCACCTCTTATGCCCTTTTCTATAAATAGATATTTATCGTAGATAGTCAGAAGCTCAAGTTGTACTTTCGTGTGTTTCAACATAGCATCAAAAGAGAAGCCTGGGGCACTTACATAGTGGATGCAGTCAAGGCCATATGTTTGGAGACAGAGATTTCTGAAATTTTCAAAGACATCAGCCAGGAGCAAAACATCGGTCTTCAAGTATATCTTGGCATAATCCTCCAGTGTTTTGCAGTTGAACTTGTTCCAAACATGATGTGCGTGCTGGTAATCTTCTTCTTCGATGTTGCTGTCTGTCAGGCGATTGTAGAAAGCTTCCTTTGGTTGCAGCTGCTTCTCATCCAGTTTCCCCATCGAATCAACATGATCGTAGGGAAACACTCCTTTGCGAACTACCAACTCCCGCTGATTGGATGTGAAGAACTTTTCAGTATTTACAAATTTTGCTTTCGACTGGTTTTCGACCAGGGTGGCAAGACTTGCTCCCATGAATCTATAGGTATCAATAAACTGCATTGTGAATCTGTCTCCTAGTGACTTTGAAAATGTGATGAGCTTCTTCTCTGTGTGTGGTATGGTGAATATGTCTTCTGTATCGTATCCCAGTTGCTTTATGATAAAATTTTCGTCATATGTGAGGTTGTGAAATAAAACAGGTAACTTCTTCGGGCGACGTCGGAGTTTGTTGCACTCATTACAGGCGGCCCCAATATAATTGCCTGGGAAATGGTCATGAGCACGGACTTTCCAATTCGTTTCGCGGAATGTAGTCGAACAGTAGCAGCAGGTGTCGGCAACCAGATGTTTGTTCATTTCCAGAAATGTAAGTGGTTTCATGGGCTCACTAGTCTCATAGATGGCTTTCACTTTTTTTCCAATGTCCATAATTTCATCCATGAACTTTTCACTTGCATCTTCGCCCTGGTACATTTTAGGTTCTGCTGGCAGGCTTGATGTTTTGCTGGCTGGAATTATACTGTTGTCAACTTGCACATATAAACAGTAACTGTATGCCTCATGCTTTTGAAATGAAAAAGTATATGAGAAGTTTGGGTCTGGCTGGCTTGTGTGCACTGGTTTCAAAATCGCCTCAAAGTCCGCATAAACAACTATTGGAAGCTTGTCCATATTTTGGTAGTGTTCGAATTTCAAATTTGGTTTTCTTCCACTTTCTTCACAACGTGGCATTTCGACTTTGGCAGGGGCATGTGGATTGCAGTACTTCTTGTGATCTTCAAGCATTTCCTGTCCAGTCTTTTCTGTCACTCGTTGCCGATCGTCGTACATCTTGAAGCATCTCTTGCAGATATGGATTTTTTCTGTGTGTCCTGTCAACTGTGATCGCACCAATCTTGAGAAATTCTTGGTGTATGTATAGTGGCTGTTGTCATTTGTGGAAATCAGTAGAAGGTCGAAATGGTCAGGTTTTTCAACATTTGTCACTTTCAACGGGATCACCTTGTGTTCTTCATTCAGGCCGTACACATTTACTGAAACACTGGTATTTTTCTTCTCGAAAACTCTGTTCTGTTTGAGTGGTGTGGGGAATTCAAGACCTTCAAAATTGTACATGTCTTCTAGCTGATGGTACTGCTCATTTACACATGCTGGATTTTCTCCTCTAACATGCCGGGCCAGTATTGCCCACTTAAAACATTGTTGGTCATTATTTTGTGGGTTGATGATGGCCTTCTTCGTTTTGATGGCAGGTGGCAGGTCAATGTAGCTTGAAGCTCGCAGAGGTTCCAGTTTGTTGACACGTAGTTGTAGACGTCTCACTGCTGACAAACATCATCCTGAACCTCGTCCCATAAAATCTTCTTCTTCGCTGTAAATTTTTTCAATACAAGATGCCACAATTGCTTGTACGTCGGTTTCAGGATACAGTGACACATTCTTCGTCTTGAAGGCATTCTCGGTTTCTTGATCTTCATGTGGCTCTGGCTTCGTGTACATACATTCCAGGAATAAGTTGAACTTGATGGGTCCATGTTCTTGAACTTCTTGCTTCAGTTGTCCTATTATGTTACTCTTCAAAGAATTCAAGTAGCTACATACATCCTTTGCCTGGTCATTGTTGTTTTCTGCTACACATGTCTTCAGATTTCCCTTGAGCGCAGTTTCGGCCAGGAAAAATCCGAAATTAGTCGGCTGGCCAGTTCCTGCAACAATCTTCGATCGGGCTGTTCTCTGCTGCTGCTTCTTCTTCTTCGGCTGCTGAGGTGGCGACATCATTTTCTGCTTCTTTGCAGGTGGTGGTGCTGCTGCTCCATCGCACTTCTTGCTGTGGGTCTTCAGGTTATCAGCCCGAGAATAAGTGTTTCCACACTTAGCACAAGCAAAAGTCTTCTTCGTCTGGTTAAAAACACACCCTCGTTCATGTCTTCGGGCGTCAGCAGCAAGAGAGAAATGCTTGTTGCAAAATTTGCAATTTGGAGATGATACCTGCAGCACATCACCAGCCATGTCCTCAGGTGTCTTTCCATGCTGTCTTTGCGTGCGATAGTGAGATCGCACCTGTCGCATACTTGGCCTGGATCTCTGAATGGGTTGTGCGGACAAGTCGCTTCATGTCTTAGACCATTGCCGCGAAATGTAAAATATTTACTGCAAAAACCACAGCAAAACCCTTGTGGAAGAATCGGTCTTACACCAGGAGTAGACGACTGTGGTATTGCCGTTGAAGCAGCAGGATGAACGAAAGATTGCTCGTTGACACGTCCACCGTCCATACTGCTAGGCTCTGGTATACCTGCAACAAAGAGAATAATACTGTTAATTACACATTATAAATGTGTCTATGGGTAGGATATGTGTTGTAGACGAAGGATGGTGGTAATGTACACATTAAAAATATTTTTGTAACTCTTCAAACTATTCCTAGTGAGTTTATCAAATACCATTCAGAAATACTACATTTTATTTACAGTAAATTTTAATACATATGTGACTGATTACATCGAAATCTTACAAAGTTTGAATGTGGTGCATTTATTTTGTAACTTTTGTGCTGAAGCATAAACTTCGTTCACTATTAATATAATTCCCTAATATATGCCAGTTACAAGTTTAATGTTTTGAAAAACTAAAATTATTTTCTTGGTGTAGATGGGCAACAATTTTAGGATAATTTAATATATGAAAAAGAGTATCTAAAAGTGTTGCTACTTACACAAAGAAGAAGGGCGTCACTGTAGTTAAATCAGCCGGTTGCGATAAATTCTGCTGTCAGTCGCTGCGAACTCTGCAATTCTTTCGCTTGGATCAGACGGCGATTGTGCTCTACGATCTTGAAAACTGACTGGCGAAGTCGCTCCAAGAGAGTGCACGGAATCACTGACGATAATTTTTGCAGGTCCTACAAACACAAAATAATATAGGTGAAAATATGTACTTGTTGAAACCTGCATAATATTGCATACAAATTACTAGAGACATTATCATAGCACAGTGGAAAAATTTTCATTCGTTAATACAGTATATATTTTCCCCCGTCTATATAGATGTGTGCACACACTGATTGGAAAATTAATACAAAACTAGCAGAACTGTAAAATGGTTTAGTATGGCATATGATGTAAGCTAATACTTGGTTAATGGCATTGATATAAGTAGTTTTAAAAACAAAATATTAAAAAATTTTAAACATTGACTAAACGCCTTGTCTAAATTAAAAACGCCACGCGCCTTGAACATTATAGTGTCGACTATGCTATAATAATAATTAGGGCCACGATTTTGTCGCGAAAAGATTTTTGCCTCACTTTGTTTCAATGACTCACGTGCACATTGACAGTTCTGTTGCAAGGTTATTGGCAGCGTGTCTATGTTCAGATACGGTTCTCATTTGACTGCACCAATCAGAATAAGATTATTGTGACTCCGTACGTCTATAATTTGCCAAGGCCAGTGAGAGTAAAATCATCCAATCACAGACGAAGTAGCAGAGCAGCAGGTGTGCACATGATGCATCGAAACAGAATGTTGCAAAAATCTTTTCGCCATAAAATCGTGGCTCTAATAATAATTATTATTATGATTTTTGTAAATGCGTGTGCTACGTTTCAAGTCCAAAATAATGTTGACATATTATATTTCTAGCGCCGGATTTATATTTGCAATGTTTTTCTAATCATGTCACGGTTGGTAAAATAAAATCTTCTTTGCGTAGTATAGAGCTATCCTTTCTGTTTTAATAATTTTATTTTAAAATATATTCGTCATATTTCAAACTCGAAAATAATTTTCTTTATACAATAAAGTGTAAATCAATATGAAATTATTAAATATGTGTGTTAACAAATTATCGGCGCATGTGCCAGTATTCGAATGAGTACCCCCTAGCACAGAAGACAAGCACCATACGAACTAGACTAACAATCTCTCATGCACGAAAGTTTCGACCAACAGCCTTATACAGTTATCAGAATGTGTATTGCATACCAACCTTAACACATTGAACTTACAGCAACGAATTTCTATTCGCAACTCTTTGGCTGTTATTTTTAATCACTTAAAGACTCGTAAGATAAAAACTTCGTTGGGTAGTGTAAGTAATTGTTCAGAAATACAGTTTAACTAACATAGTGTCATAAGAAAAACTCTACATTCGATAATTTTATTTACTTTCTTGCATTGATAGTCATTGTTAACATCGTTTCTATAAATGCCCTTTCAATATAAGAAATGTGATTTTATCATTTGATCCTTGCTAGTTTGTTTGAAATAAGTAATTTTTTAAACTGGAAAGTATGTACTAAATATCAAAACAAAGAAATAAATCCGACGTAATTTCTACTCGCAAGTATAAGAAACATTTGCGCTAATAACCGCAACACATTACATTATACTCTCATTTCTTATAGTGTTATTCTTTACAGTTTTATAGAAGCTATATTTTCCAGTGGGCAACTATACACGAAATGAGACTCTTGTTACTAGTTAATCAGTTCTCAAAACAATCACGAATAAAACCTAATGTGTTGAAGTAAAACGTAAAATTAATTGCAAAGAAATATGTAAAAGAATTAGTTTACTGAAAACATATTTACCAAACATAGAATAATATACTTTTGTACTTACTTTTACAAGGTTGTACTCGCTATAGAGGGACGGTAGACGTGAAATCCAGTTGATTAAACTCTGAAGATATGTAATCTGGACAAAGCTGCTCTTCACACGATGTGGCACCAACAGACTTCTGTGGACGACTGAATTAATTTATCCGCAAGAGGCCTTTATATACCTCCGAGAGGGAGAAGATTTCACTGTTGGTTTCAACTGGCTTTTTTTGTAAGATACCGAGCATCTCACATAAACTTCGCGCTGAATAGGCTTGATATGTAAAAAAATTCCGCACGAAACCTGGGGGCCAGCGTGTTAGAGACATCTGTTTCACGACGATAGTTTATCTTGTTTCAAGTAGTCTAGGCGAGTCACCTGCAAGGCATTCTCTGTATGCGACAAAGAAGCGACACATTATTCACCCGACACTCGGTTGTCTGCGAGTTCTTACATCCCCCTTCCTAAATCCTTTGTCCGCTGCAGGGCAGGTGTGTGGTCATTGTGTAAGGCCGCGTGCATAATCTCATAGTTTTTACCTCCCCTTCCACCCTTTTTGTTCGCAAGAGAGGCGACTTGGCTGATGCAGTCCACT
>PNEQ01108351.1:29528-71377 GCA_003012365.1 Medauroidea extradentata
GTCGTGGGGTTTTACACGCAAATCACAGACGTGTGGTGTTACAGTAACCTTATTGTGATTGGTACAGTCAAATGAGAAACGTCACAGTTCAAAGGCACGCTGCCAATATCTATGAAGCAGAACTGCAGACGTGCACATAAGGTACTGGAACAAAGTGGGGCAAAATTCTTTTCGCGAAAAGTTCATGTCTCTAATAATTACTAGTTAGAAGCGGAACAGACACGCACAGTGAATGGTTGCAAAACAACAAATAACTGAGAGAGCACGCTTACAACAACACTGTAGCCAGCGGGAAGTTTAGACCCTGGACACCAGTGGCCCTGAACAAGTGTAACACCGCGGTGTTTACGAAAAGTCACTCTGGTAGACCCTACTGAGATTCTTAAGAAGCCCACATAGCCTACCACATGTAATTGTCCGGTTTAATGCGTAGCGACAAGAAAGCGATACGGTTCAGCTCGCCACAGTCGACAGTGTAACCGCTTCGCTTCTATTCGCTTCATGCCAAGTTGGTGTGCATTGTTATTGTTTTGGGCTTTGTTTCCTATGGCTAGGCACAGGAATTTTTGGTGAAAAGATTTTTGCCCCACTTTGTTTCAGTGTCTTACGTGCACTCCTTCAGCTCAAATTCATGATTATTGGTAGAGTGTTTTTCTGCAGAGTCTTTATTCATATGACTGTACCATCAGTACACGAATAACTGCCACACATCACGTCTGTGATTTACGGGTTTAACCTCCACACGCTGGGTATTACGGTATCCAATCACTGACAGAGTTGCAGGTGCGCTCGTAAGGTACTGATACAAAGTAGGGCAAAAATATTTTCGCGAAATTTCCTGTCTCACCTATGGCATTGTAAGAAGTAACTCTACAATTATTTTCACGAGGGTTTGTAGTAAAGTCCAAAGTATGCTTCTGGTGTTGTGTCTTACGAATGTGGGAGGTGTTTCTGTATATACTACAACAGTCCAAACAAAAGCCGTTATTAGCCATTTCAGTATCATGTTTCTTACTATCGTGCAGAATTTTTTAAAATTGTAGAAGCATAGTTACAATTGTGTGTTATTTTCGTAGATAAAAGTATTGGGAGTAAGGTTAGCTGTTTCGCGTATTGAGACGATAAATGTGTCAAACTTCAACATCTTCATGGCCTCTTTCTGAAGAGTTCTAAGAAACTCCGATATCTCTGGCAAGTTACTTTTCGTTATCGCCTTTTTATCTAAGCCAGTAGCGTATCGTGGTCGTTGGCTGCAATTTCTCAGCATATAGTTTACCACAATCTCTAGCATTGCTATTGCAGCCAACTTCTACCAGAAGGAACTCCTCAATTCGATACAGCTTGTATTACCAACAATGAAAAAATGACCATCTATAAAATCAGTTGAAAACAAATAAATATTTTTAATGTAATGGAATGGGTGAGATGAAGAAGGAAACAATTTCACTTTGGCAATCTTCGGGAAAAATTTATAATTAGACGGTTGTTTGTTAGGTTTTAAGGAAACGGAACATTACTCGGAAAACAAAATACCTTTTATGTACAGAAAGTTATGTGCAATCAAATTTGAGGGAATGTTTTCATTTCTAGTCTCATTGAGCCGAGGTCATTCTAAAATTCGATTAAACAATAATTTACATATATTATTCCATTATACAAGTGCTGTTAATTACTATAATAGTATGTTTTGTGTTACAATACATAAACTGTGCTAACCAAACATTAACAATGTCACATTTTTAACACTGTAGACTACACAAACAGAAGAAACACTACTGGATCGACTCTCGCGGCGAATAGCCAATCAAGTCATAACGCTGAGGTTAAGAAGGGAATGACTTCCTCTTACATATCATTTGTTAATTCAAAAGTCTTATAGTGGTGCAAGGATTCCTAGAATCTTTTCTTTATCTCACTGAAGCTACATATGATGTACAACTTGGCTATATCAGTTAATTTTCGATAAAACATGGAATGTTTTCCTTTTTCATCTCATCCTTTAGAAAAGCATTTAGCTGTATTTACCAAGAAACAATTTTAACTGTCATTACATTTAATTACCCTTATTTAATAGTTTTACATGAAGCAGGATAAGTTAACATATCAATATAAAAGCCATGTTAGGAGTTAGTCGCAAATTATTTAATTTTAAAATAATTATGTCCGAATTTTAATAACCACAAACTTTTCCGACAGAAATTCCACACGAAAAGAAAATAATTTTCCCCAGCAGCTTTGTCATTCAAAACCACTAAGTTACTTTTTTACAGTAACGCAAGTGAGCTTTACGTCACATCGACAACAAGGCCATTAAAGATGGTCAGATAGGCCTACAAATTTACTTAAAGACAGAACCTGGAAGATGGATGGGTCATAGTCATTAAAGAATTACTTAAGCATTCGCCTGGAGTGATTTAACAAACCACGGTAAACCTAAATCAGCATGGTCGTAGCCGAGAATCGAGCCCTGGTATTCTCGAATGATCGTCCAATACGTTACCGGTGTGCGCCGTCGCTCGGTACATTTAGTTGGAAAATAACTATGTTTGCATCACAGCCGGTCTCACACAATTCCCAATTCCGTAGCAGTTTCTGTGCCCAGTTTCTGTTAGCGTTTCTGCTTCCATGTGATGCACGTTCCAGCTCTTTCCAAAGGTGTCTGTCTCTGGCCATAGCAGACTTCGTACTCAAAAGCGTACCCAGAAACATTATAGAACGTGCTCTATTTTTTCGTTAGCACTTTTGGTTGCTTTCTACCCATAAACTACTACTGCTAATCGCAGCCGATGTGTATTGGTCACATGACAATAAAATTTCACAACTTGTTCTGTTCAAAATCACGTCGATGTCACAAGATGGTGTGGGTAAACTAACCTTTATTCATACCGAAGCATTGCTAGAATTCCATAACCATCTCCTTTATATCTTTTCTGCAGCCAAGGTATAGTCTATCTCTTAGATCACAATTTTCATTATTTTATTATTAAAATAGAAGTTGAGTATTTCTTTCTGTTTTCCGTTGCCCCGTTAGGTACAGTGTGAATACGTACAAGTAAGAACGGACCTTATTCGTTAAATGTAATCTGCTTCTAAATCTGGTATGCCCATATATTCATGGGTATAACAGAAGGTAGTAGAAATTAGTAGTGCCCGGTAGTTTTCGCGAAAAGATTTTTGCAGCACTTTGTTTCCGTGCCTCACATGCGCACCTGTATCTCTGCTATGTGGTCAGTGATTGGGTGCCTTAACATAAAACGTCTGGAGGTTAAACCCGCAAATCACAGACGTGTTGTGCCACGGTTATCCGTGTACTGATTGGCACAGTCTAATGAATAATAACTCTGCACAAAAACACTCTGCCAATAATCATGAAGTTGAGCTGCAGGTGTGTACGTAAGACAATGAAACAAAGTGGGGCAAAAATCTTTTCGCGAAAACTTCCGGGCCCTAGAAATTAGGCATCGTGTGAAGCGGACCATTCTCTTCTGTTCCTACGGTTTTAGTAGCCTAATAATTACTTTTGTGCTTAAACGAGAGTAGATATCACAAATTTGTTTGGCAGTTTTGTTTAAATTGGTTTTGTCCATTTTGACTAATTTTGTATAGGCAGTAAATACTATGGTTTTATAAATTTACACAATTAACTACATTCTTGTTAATTGACTTTTTCGTCTGAACAGTAATATTTTTAATCTTGAACAAATTTATCTGTTATGGCAAAAAAAAAATTAAACAAAACTGCAAAACTTATTTGCGATACCTTCTGTCGTTTAGGCTTAACAAAGTAATAAATTTAAAAAACAGTGAAACAGGGGAGCGTGTTCTTAAGTGGTTCAGGAGTTTGGGGAGGGGTGGGTTGTGGTCTCACGACCCCCGCGACCTGCCGCAAGGTACGTGCAGGCCACGCCCAGAACCAAAGTCGGCCAATGGCTAGGGCCCGGTAGTTTTCGCGAAATGATTTTTGCCCCACTTTGTTTCATTGTCTTACGTACACACCTGCAGCTCAACTGCATAATTATTGGCAGAGTGTTTTTGTGTAGAGTCATTATTCATTTGACTGTGCCATCAGTACATGGATAACTGTGACACAACACGTCTGTGATTAGCGGGTTTAACATCCAGACGTTGTATGTTAAGGCATCCAATCACTGACCACAAAGCAGAGATGCAGGTGCGCACGTAAGACACTGAAACAGAGCGCTGCAAACATTTTTCGCGAAAACTACCGGGCCCTACCGATGGCCCGTCACACTTGCTTATCTCAAGATGCTCGGAGCAAACACGCAGTATTACAGGACTGTCTTACCTGCAAGTTAGTTTCTTGTATTCTCAAACTAAATCAACTAGCTACAGGCAGGAGTCGATCGTTTACTCTAGAAATGGTCATTTTACAATCACCCGATACAAGAGGCTAGAAATAGTATCCAAGTAAGCTTCCGATTTTCATATGACGAAGTGTGTGGGCCATCAACAAAGATTACGGCGTGGCTGAATATTCGTTTTTTTTTATTTGAACTGTATTAAATAATTTTACTAAAATTTTACTCAAAATTAAACGCAATTCGCATAGTATGATTATATGACGAAAAAGTTTGTGACGATGTATACAAATAAACTAACCAAAAAAATTCTGTTGAAAATATTTATGCCTGGTCAATTACTATTTTGTAAAACTCGTAAAATTCACTTATTTATGAAATTACTTTAGTTTACACTTCGCTAAGTAAAAATTGGTGGTTAAAATGCGAGCTGAACTAGTTTAGTACTAAATTTGCAATAAACTTCACGTAAGTTACGATATTTTGAACTAATTTCGTTTTGCGTCGTGTAAAGCCAAACACGAGAGCGGAACAGCTGGTGCACGAGTCTCACATGAGTATCTTCGCGTCGACGGGACTCACACCCGCACAGACTACTCGCCTTCTTGCCACAATGTCATTCCAATGACTTCGTATACAAGGGCAGGCGACATTGCGCCAATTTGCCGTATCCTCTCGACCCTACCGACTGGATTACACGGATCGTGGCTACTGCTGACCTCAATACTTTTAATTGCTTTGACTGGAAAACACATAAATCATACATACTATTATTTGTGTGGTTCTTGTGACAATAAACAAACGAACTTTATTTTACATTATACGATTATTCAAGGTGAAATATTTCTAATGGCCTTTAAAGCAGTAATAATACTTATTTTTAATAACACTCTTTGACCGTGTTTAAATTAAGTTAAAAATACTCGGTGTCTGGGAGACATCGCAACGAGTTACGCCATGGCTAGGCCAACTACGTCAACACCTACATGAAGAAACTTTCAGTGCGTTTAAACTGTCAGCTGAACGTCTAGTTCGGGAAAACTGACTTTGAAAACAAGGTCTTGGCAAACTTTTTACTGCGATAGCGGAGGTTGGGAAACATGTGTTTTGTTACCTAGAAATGGCAGAAATTAACGCAAGACAATACACTCAAAACCACAGAAAAATGAAACGCTTACATTCTAAAGTTATTTTAAGAACACGTGTAATAATTTTATTAATCTATTTAATAAAGTAATATTGTCTAATATTTTTTAGAGTTTAAGTAAAACAGTATTTACATTTAATGTAGCTCAAAAATGTGTTTTGCAGTTATGATGGCGATTTACCCTGTTCATATATTTTATCTTTTAAAAAACATGGTTTAAGTATTGGTTACTGTACAATTTTATATATTTGGTAACTTAGTTGAAGCCCCTCTCATTTTTCATTTGTATTTACCTCAGAAAATTAGTTTTTGTTACATTTATCTCACACAAATGTAACTGTCGTTACAAAACTTGACGTTCAAACTAAGGTTTTCTACGCAACATCTGTTTTTCACGCGGTGTACAGAGAACCCAAACCTCACTTTTCGAAACTCAGGTGAACTAACAGAAACTGGACTTTCGGGTGACGGTATAAACGTACAGTACGTCTAGCTTGCTATGTTTCTTCTACGTTAAATACACATTTATTTAAACCTTTATTTATTTTATTTTGCTACTCGTACATTGTAAAGTATGTTCTTCTAACAAATGTCTATATTCTTGTGAGTGAGTTAAGTTCCCGTTACACACGTACTGGGATATTTTATTTTATTAGCTTGAATACTCTTCATTAGCAAGCAACAAACACAACGAAAACAAGCCGAGCAACCAAATAATATGGCGAACGTAACTTCGTTAAATAAATCGTTAAAAAATATATTCACGGAGATAACCTACCAATGCAGTGTCGATAAGTAGTGAGTGTGTGGATTTTTTTTTTTTTCAGAAATGCTACGGTACATGTGTAAAACATAAATACTACATTAACGAAAGTAATTATTCTAACACAAGTGATACTTTGTTTCGCGCCTTTTGTAAAGGTAAGGATTAGTTTACGCTAATATTAAAAAATTATTTAAAGAATGTATGTTGGTGCCGTTTTGTTGCATTTAATAGCGGATTTTCGCCACATAGTAGCAATATTACCTCAATTTCGCAAATATAGCAATTATAACAAAAACTATTGAAAAATCTCACTTATCCTCAAAATTCGCATCTACGCAAATTGCGAATTTTTCAGGTCCTATCTGTTATGAAATGTGATGCGCAGCGATATGCAAACTCGTACTATATTCTGACAGTATATGTAGAATGCAAGCTGTTATATGTTTGTTCGACGTCTCTTATTGGCCGACAGTGTGGAACGCCGCAGAGATAGCTTCTAGCCAACTTAAAAGTAGCCACTATCCTGTATAGGGTTTACACACTCACTGCCATTGCGTAAGTGCTCGAGCCCAGTTAACAACCAAATAATAACGCGGCTTTTGCATGCCCCCAGTGACGCGTACTTCTGAAGTTCATAATAATCACATCGCCAATTACTTTGAAGAAATTTTTTTCAAAATCATATTGGATGCGAGAAATTAAAACGGCGCCATTGTTTACTTTCCGTGAATCTCTGTTCGCGCACCACATATTTTGGTTTCCTTTATATCTGTAGGCTTAACGTTAGTTAAGTGAAGAGTTTTTTTTTTTATTTGAAAGAATTCTCGCACAATGTCGGCTCCTTGCACGAATTTATAGTATTAATTTGTGTTGTGTAAAATTGTTTCTACTCTCTTCGCCCAGTGCATGTCTGTAGTGTAGTGTACCAGACCTTATGTATTCTACGCGAAACAACTTTAGTTATTCCCAAAATGTTTGTCTATTAAAAATAAAACTTGAAAAACAAGTTCCTAGATTCCCTAAATTTACAGCACGCCTTTTAGAAACATTTTTCTTTCAGGCCCCTAATAAAGTCCAAAAAACAACATTTCCAGACTCCGTTTTCTGAATAAAAAACCCAGAGTCGTAAAACACCAACGCGGGTGCTTTTGTTTGACTTCACGCCATTATTTCCAGAAATAAAAATATAGCGACACCGCTTGAACTCCTAAAGAAAAATAAAAAAACTTCGAACTGCGTGCTATTTCAGCGTTCCGCGTATAAAGATGGTGTTATTCCAGTCAGTCATTTGGGAAACACCACAAATCACTTTCAAGAAAGAGCTGTTAAATAATGCAATACTGAAAATGTATATTTTGACGAAGCTTATTACTTACTGCAATTTAAAAAAAAATTTGGTGTATATGTTACTTTTGTGTTGAAATTGTGGATCAGTAAGCCAAGGAAGGATGCTTCTTCTACGCGGTTTGCAGCTAGTTCTTTCACTCCCCGCCGCGATCGCCACAGTCGCTGTATATTGGCCGCGTTCCTTTAGCTGCTGTCACCATCGGAATTTACTATGATCGTTCCTTTATATGTTGAGGCTACTGGCCAGTAACTGGAATGGCGGTCTACTACGCGTCTCTTCCTACTGAATCTACTGACCTGCAGGAGGTCAGGCAGTCTCAGTAAAGTAGACGACGTGAACGTGGCGAAAATGTATGATGAATCTAACCACTAAATTATAATGTTGATGTTATGTGGAGATATCTAGATTGTGTAAGGACGAATTGAAAGTAAGTTTTGTCAACGGAACAAACTTTGTTTTAAAGTTGTTTTTTCTCTTCTGTATAATTATTTTTAACACATAGTTTACATATTTTTCAAGGTTGAAAAGAGTAATTTGTAAACGAAAATTCTATCATATTTAATAATGGTTACTATTTTAATGTAAGTATTTTTGGAGTATACATATAAAGGCATTTCATCTTGTTTTAATACAGACGTCGTTATCTCCACTGGCAGACTTTACTGATATGCGTTCCATCTGAGTTCTGCTACTGAGATCGCCGAACACTGACGGTGTTCCATGCGATATTTTACTGATCAGTAAACTCAGCAGCAAATGGGACGTGGCCATTGTCAGAGAGCATTCTAGTTTCTTCATAAAACTATATCTATACCATCAGTTGTTGGTGCAGAAGTGATGCGCGGTTAGGTATGGCCATCGATAATCGATAATTTCGAAACATCGATGGGTGAAAGTTCGATATTCGATATTTTAGCATTGATGTTTATCTACCATCGATGCATTCGAATCATATTGACGTACAATTTCCCATCATTTCGACGATGCTACAAATTAGACAGCAACCATTTTCTGCCATTTGCTGTTATGACATCGCAGCTGCCTGTTCGGGCTACCATTTAATATCATTCAACGGTAAGTCATTATTTTTATTTTTGTTTAGTCTTGTGCAGCAGAATGTAACGGAAATTGATTGAGTCGTAGCGAATTTTCTTCTGTACGGACTGGCAGCACTGCTCGTACAAAGTAACAGTAGAACAGCTAAATCAAAACTACATGTATGAGGGGACGCAGTACATCTGTTTTCGCGAAATAGTTTTGGTATCGGAAGTCTGAAGTAACTCCGCCGAAGTCGTGGAAATATTTCGTTAAGAGCAAAAAATAATCAAACTGTAGCCTGTAGGCACTGTGGTAGAATTACAAATCGTCACTGATTTTATGAAATTTCTTATGTGTTAAAATCAAATCTATTTTTTCAGGAGAGACAAAAAACGTATAGACACTAATAGTGTTGCGGTATTTGTTAGTAACTACAGTAAAATGTCATAAAAGCGTAATTTCTATCCATCTGTGTAAACTGCAATACAAGCACAGGCACAGAGAAAACATTAACATACTATTTATAATATGGCACATAGGAGGTTTCATAAAATCAACTACTAAATATTAGTGGCAGCCCATCTAACGCAAATTGTCATTTAGAGAGTAAACATGCTGCACTGATTTCTTAGTACTGTTGTTTTTACAAAATACTTGTCGGTGTGTCTCATTTTGTTTATTGAAATAATAACTTTTTTCAATAGGTATATTTGCATTGTAGGAGTTCTTGATAAAGCATCTACGAGCCAGTGACGGCTTGTAGGTAGAGGCAATGATTTTTGGTGAAAATAATTATGTAACATTTTGTTCCAATGCCTCACGTTCACACCTGCAGCTCTGGTACGTAGTTATTGTCAGCGTGCATGTGTGTAGAGGCGTCACTCATTTGACTGTGTCTATGAGAATAACGTCACTGCGACACTACCCGTCTGCGATTTGCGGGTATAAGATCACAAATACGTTGAGAGATAGCAACAGCCAATCACTGACCACGAAGCAGAGCTGCAGACGTGCACGCGAGGCACTGAAACAAAATGTTGCATAATTATTTGCACCAAAAATCATTGCCTCTACTCGTAGGTTGTTGTCAGGTAGGGAACAAGTTGCATAGAACAGCATAGGCACAGAATATTTAGGAATACAGAAGTGAAATAGCCGGTAGGATAGCGAACTCAGTCACACACGCCAGCAAAATGGCTTCCCTGGCCAGCAACATGGCGGTAACGCCTACTGCCAATCAGCGTAAAGTGGCTGCCCTGCTGACCGGCAGCCAGGCCAATAGGAAACATGTAGTAACATGCAGGATCCAAACATACACTGGACTGGTATCAACAACCTCGGGCAGCCAATAAAAGGTGGAGTTCGCACTTATCAAACGAACCGCCACGTAATTTCACGTCTGTATTACTGTTTAGTCTGTGGTATAGGGTTGTGCGCTAGTTGACGTTACAGCCACTGACACGTTGGTATGTAGGTGCCACTTATTACTGACTGGTCACAACACAATAAGTAGCCAGTAGATATTTCATGGTCATTGGTATACGGCGGCGCGTTCACACGAGTGTACAGTTCTCGGCAACTTGTGCCCTACCTGCCAGCAACCCTCGAGCCGACACTGTCTACAACCTTTCTTACAAAATAAAATTAAGCACAAGTGTCGCCGATGGAGTAAATTTGCTGAAACGTCGATTTCACGCTGCAACTTCGATGGTTTGTGGTCGATGTTTATCTATCAATGTGTCATCCACGCCAAACATCGACGGCGTTGCATCGATATCCCATCCCTAAGCGCAGTTGATACACGACCATGGTCATATAGTTAGGTCTGGTCTTTCGCAATGCTTGGCCGCGTGCGCTTAGTGAAGCTCGCGGCGGCTTGCGAACTACGAGCGCTAGTAGTAGGTTGACCCATCGTCTGCATTGTTATTGATAGGCGTTTCGGACATTCTTGGTTACTACAATTTAAATAGTTTCGCAAATAACTCGTCGCATTTACAAGAAAAAATTCGTTATATTTGGGTGCTTTTTACGCTGTTGTAGTCATTACCTTTGTCTTATTTAACGAACAATTTAAAATGACAAATGTGCCTCGCGCCTGTATGCTACGAGGTTACAATGAATATTATTTGGGTCAAAATCTTTAAATTACTCATTATTTCATAGTTCCAAAGGACCCCGTCAAAATACAGTAAAGTGGCAGTCGAACATGATATGTTACTATTTAGAACCAACGTGTGAAAGGCAGTGTTTACAATACACTTTGTCCCTATGCTCAAAGGTAGAAGTTCTCAAGTGATTTAAATGTAAGCTGAAATAAACTTTGTTTGCAATTTTGCTTTAGCCAGCTGCTAAATCAGTGCAAATATTCGTGCAATTCCATTCTTGATTTAAAATAAATATCAAAATATTAGGAAAGTTGTGAGCTGTGGGTTAAAGTGCCCCCCTCCCTTTACCCAATTTCCCCTGAACCTACCAACAAACTTTAAATTAATCATGTTTAATTATTTCTCTGAGTTTACAGATCACTTTATTTCCTACCATCACTAAACGAACACTTGCTAAATTCCTTTAAGCGGTCTTGTTTCTTTTGTACCAATTACATTTCAGCAGAAATGTTTTTTTTTTGTATTTAAGCTTTTTACAGACTATTTGTGGGAGTGTTTATTACAAAAACAAAACACTTGTGACAATGTGTAAACAATTCAAACAGTTTAAAATGGTTGTGTAGTTTCACAATATCCATGTAAATGGTAGAGCGAGTACGAGGTAGTCCTAAAGAATAGTTTACCATTGGAAATAATTGTAGGGTGAATTAACTGGTTTAGTTGAGACCAAGCCTCTCAACCACCTTCCTTGTCATGTCGTCACAAGCTTTCCCCACCACATTCACATTGTGTTCGTTGAGTACGTAGCTAGCAAGAATGCTATCATCCTTGTTACATTTCTGTGTGAAGGACCAGGCAATTTACAGGGTGAGCTTATGTTGGACTGTGTACTCAACCCAGAATGCTCTATCAACATAACCAAGGCATGAAGGTTAAACAGTGCTTGACACAATCACCTTTTCCACATACATAATTTTTGTCCAGTATTGTGTGAATTTTTTGAATGGTATACTTTCTCTTCTTTGCTAGTGGTTCGGGATAAAGTGAGCACTTTTGAAAGCCTTGTTACTTTTTTTTTTTCAGATGATTTGTATTCCCCTGTTACTTTTAAATATGAACATAGCACCTCCAGTGTTCATCACAGTGTGTAGATTGTACCGATCTCAACATTAACAACTGAAGTCAATGTAAACAATATTTTTAAACAATTATTCTAGCCACGGTGTTCTTCAACAGTGCTCAGTTTATCGCAAACCATGTACGACTGTCATATAGTTCAGCCAAACTTCTAAAATAGTTTTAAGCACATTGGTTCCTATTTACACTTTTTGTGTGAATATAATATTTTTTTTTTTTTAATCCTGAAAGGGAGCGGATATTTTTAACATGTCACATACATGTGTTGAAAATTTGTATTGCTATGAAGTTTTTTTTTTATATTTATCTGTTTAGTTATTGACATCTAAACACTTTATTCATTAACTAAGCCTAACAAAATAGTAAACCAAATTTTCAACTTGTCTGTTAGATGGTTTTACTTTATCTGCTCCCTTTCACGATTTAAAAATAATACTCATAAAAACAGCTAAAACTGGAACCAGTGGCCTCAAAAATTTTGTAAATCAAATATATTTGTTTTAATTTCATTGTACACTGACTTGAACAGCTCTGTACGTAGTATCATCACTCCAAACCTGCATCAGCGTTTATAGAGCAACTTTTTAGTTCCCTCGTTTCAATTTCTATACTTACGTTCAAACATTGAGTACAGTGAATTGCAACAATATTATTATAAGGAAGAAGCCTGCAATTGCAAAGTTAAATTACAAGAGATGTGGTATACAACAGACCATAAAACATCACAGTCGCTAAGTTTAGTATTACAAAGGTGCACGCTAGAAAATAATATAATATAATTTATACAGCAACAGATAAGTTAAGTTAATATATCATCTTCTTAATGTGACAGTTTTAAAGTTCTTGTAGCAGCTGGTTCCATTACAAACTGAGAGAAATGTGGATATATAAATACTATTAATAAATTTTACATCCGCAAATAAGCTAATGCCTTGTAGTGAGTAGACACCTACCTACCCGTCCCCACAGCTCCAATCCTGCAGTATTTCCTAAACATTCCAACTCCTTCTTACAGTCACCAACTCCTACCAGTGTGCATTCCGCTCCCTCACCGTCCTTATCAACATTGACAGTCTATCCGTCTTCGTTCTCCTCCAGCCCCTCCAAACCCTTTTATCACTAAAGGGCACGGTCTACCGCAATTTTTATCACTGTGTTTTTATTTTATTATGTTTGTACCAGATATTGTTTTTATTATCTTAGACACAAAATGTTACTAAATTTTGTCCTTATTACATTTTTCTATCTCGCATAGTTTTCGCGTACTGGCTAGTTAAAGCCAAAATTTGCACTAAAACCAACTCACTTACCAAACTGAAAAATTTCACAGTGAATAACGATGTTGTAGGCTACAAATTCAGCTATGTTTAACCACAAAGTAAAATATTTTTTGTAATTAAAATATATATATATTGCATTTTTCTAATTTTTATTTTTAATTTCAGCCCTTTCATTTAATTGCAAAACAAAATTTTTCTTTGTTTTGTGGACGTGACATTGTAGGCTGCAGCAACTTTATCCACTGTGAATTTTTTAAGTTTGGTATGCCAGTTGGTATTAGTGTAGTCCTTAAAACGGAAACATGCAAATTTTTATTTTAACAAGCTATTACGAGAAAAATATGAGTGATAAAAAATGTTCTTAAGAGGCAAATTTTTTTCTCATTTTGTGTTAAAATAAGAAAAAAAAATTCTGGTACACATGAAAAATAAAAACATGGTGATGAAAAATTCGGTAGGCCGTGCCCGTAAACGATGTGAATGAGTGTTCATGTTTTACTATTATTGTCTCTTTAAGCTTGGTAACGGTTTTAGTAATCAAATAATTGCATGTTAGGAGTTTTAGCCTGTCTCACACAAGAATCACATTTTTTTGACAGTTCTGAAGAATAATATATGTTTACAAATTTCTACACAAAATACTTTATTTTGACGTACTGTAGATTTTGAAAGCCAGCTAGGAGTGTTTGTGCAAGAATCACTAATGAGAGAGGGAAACATTGTTTATTCCATGGCAATATCTGTAAAAAAAAACAACTGTCAAAAAATGAATTCTTACATGAGACGGGCTATTTGACATGTATAGCAAGAAAATATGGATGCGTGCAGTCAGCTGCTGAGGATCATGCAACAGGAGAAGGTTACTGCGGTAATTCTTCGCTAACCATCAGTGGGCCATCAGCTGCAGCACAGTCCCACATGATTACTGGATTTGTTTCTATAAAAATATTTTCACTTTATTAGTTTATTTTCATGTTTCATAGTAACCAGTGGGCCTATTACATTAATGATATTATTTCAGGTAATTCTATTTAAACTTTTGGTGCAACATTCTATGTCCGGTATTCAAGCAGAGCGGAAAATGCTAAATTTACACACTTGCAATTAATTTTTTCAGACTTTATTACCAGTAGCTGTGGTTTTTATTAAAGTAATATTAAGGAACATTGCTCGAAATTAAAACACAACTTCTTTGCTAATCTCAAACACTTTCAGAACCTTTTAGATTGTTTACACAGAAACAAACTAATAACTTTACTCTGATAACATATTTCGCATAGTTCAGATGTTGTAGGTATTATTTAATGTTGCAAGTATGCACCAAGTTTCAGATTCTTATCTTCTAGAAATGTTTTAAATGTGTTGATCTTACTCAACAGAATTAAAAAACAATGTGAGAAAATAGTCTTTTTGATACAAGACATTAGTGATATGCTAGTTTTTAATTTATTTTGTTTGTTCTGTAAATACTGCCACGTATAAGGCAACTAGAATTAATTTTATGCATTTGCCACATCGAAATATAGAAAGCGAGATCTAAAACTTAATGAAAATTATTAAATCTTATGTGTATTTATTTTTAAAAGTGACTTTTTATTAACTTCATGGGGAGCTAAACAAATTTTTTTAAGAGACGACAAAATTTTATTTCAATAATCACACATAGGCCTACTTTTTCTAAAATAAGTTGTTCAATAATCAAGGCAAATGGGGTCATTTCAGCCTCTGAAACCACTTCCAGAACACACATTTCAGACAGCTAAAGTTACTGTAACACAAAACTTTCACCACACAAAAAAGTATTCCATCAAAAATTGTAATTAAATCATCCCGTTATTAATAGGCCTACACAAAACTAATTTTATATAACTAACATCGATCCCTTTTCACTGCGAACATTCCTTCCAGACTACCTCTTCATAGTTAGCCACTTTGTTATATTTATTTGACGTTTTCGGAAACGAATACCCCGGTATTGCGTAAATTTAACAGTAGTTAGTTTATCTTGCGCGAATTATTGTCATTTAAACACTGTAACTCTCACAACTTTACTATTAAAACACTCGCTGCACATTGCTTACATGCTTTCTAATGAAAAAAAAAAACTTATTTGTTTTGGGTCAACCTACTACTAGCGCCGTTAGTTCGCAAGCCGCGCGAGCTTCAGTAAGGGAGTAAAAAACATTGGGAAGTTGCCAGAACTAACTATATGATCATGTACCCGACACAGGAGTATGGACGACCCTAGTACGATCTAGCGGCAGGGCAAAACGTCCAGTTGCCAGAACACGTAGACTAAGGGCGAGAACACGATGCCTTCACGTTTACTTCACTTTCACGTAAGCTGGTAACACGTTGACAAACACATTTGTACGGGACTTATCAGGATAGTGTCACTTTATACTTTCGTTTACATTCACGTATCTAAAAGTTGTCAATGAGAAACTTTTAAGTTAAAGTGATACGTGAAATTATTCCACGTGATCTTCTGTCAGAAATAATTAATGTCTTCTGTTGAGTCGTGCAATCTTTGACTACAATTATTTTTCTTGGAAAAATTTTAAATGTTATGCCTTATATTTGAAACTACTTTTATTATATATCGTGGTAAAATTACGAATTTTATTCCAGTTTCAGTTTGTATGTACCTTAAATGTACTTATATATTAGGATGTACAGGTTGAAATAAAATGTTGGAAACAATTGGATGTACCTAGGCCCTTAGTACGTACCCTATTTTGGCACATCCTAAAATATTATTCCAAACGAACACTTTTCGTGTAAAGTTGAAAATGGTGCAGAAATAATGATAAGTGGCTGTAGTCAAACAGCATTAAAAATTAAAAATTTTACGAAAAGCGACTTCTTCTATGCCTACCTAAAGGTCGTATTTTAAAAGCCTCGTTCGCATAGGGCCTATCTAAATAATTGAGACTTAATTTTTTTTTTTTTAATTTAGCTTACATCATTTGCAGCCTTCTGAACGAGGTAAAACTTGCAACTAAAAACAAAAGTACAGGTACTTAATACCAAAAAATGTCATAATTGCACTTGGCTATAACCTGCAACAATAACCTCTAGTTACTATAAACATGTTCTGTGTGACGTTTTCGTTGGACCTTATATAAATAATTCTAGGTATAATAATTTCGTCAACAAAGTTTACAAATGTCACGAAACGTTTGTGGGCTGTTAGTGAAACTAACAATTTCAAGGCTCTCTAATGTCATACTGGACGACTGGATTACCAACATTTTTCAACGCGTGTCTATGGCTTACGTAAAGAGTTGTAATATGACACCTCAATCCATCACGTCTTACGTACACATGAATGTGATACAGTATTATGTGATATGTCAAAGTGAAGTCACTGACGCTAATAATTTCAAGGCTCCTTAATTTCATACTAGACGACTGAATTTCCGAGATAGTTACAATGCGTGCTTACGGCTTACGTGTAGAGCCGTATGGCACCTCAATCCATCACGTCTTACGAATACATGAACGTGATAAAGTATTAAGTGATACGTAAATGTGAAGTCATTGTAATCCCGGCTTAATAGGGCATGGTTCATAATTCAACGCTAAAAGCATTAATCTATAACGGTAGGTTTCTTGAAGCGAATTTGCGAAAGTTAAACAATGGCAATCCTAGACAACAGTTTTAGCCAACGTTTAAACAAAATTGTTTCCAGTGTTATGAACTTCTGAGGCAGAATCTCTGACACCGGAACCTCGTGCATTTAACTGCGGTGCAAAAGATCACGCGTAACGAATTAATAATTTTGGATAAATATTTACTCATTAAGTTGGCAAATACCATTATCTAGGATTGTCATTGAATATTTTATCCAAATTGGCTTCAAAAAAAGAGTAGGAATTAATTTATATATTCAGCGTTTTTTATTTATCTACCACGCACTCTTAAGGGGCCCGCCTAACTACCATGAAAGTTGTGATGTAGAGGTTAAGGAGAATCGTTTTTTCACAGAAAATATTAGTCGTGAGATTGTGTGTTTGACATATAAAATATATTAAGGTACCTCACACTGAGGGTAAATTGTTTCAGTTCTATCAGTTTCTTAAGTAATTAGAAAATAGGGCCTTAACATTCCAAATTAGTGCCTTTTTCTGCTTGTGTAATGCCGTTATTTGTTGTTATTTTTACTTAAAACCATTTAACCTTAGTAGATCTATCCTTTAGCTTTCGATCCCGTGACTGTTTGTACCTTGTAACAACTGAACATTTTGAGGAAATCTTGTTCTTGTAATATGTGTCCTGCGCAAATATGCAACCAGTGTTGTGGAAAATTTAAGAATTCGCGAGACCGAGCCGAGAGGACAACAGAGAGAGCGAGAGACAACCTCCTCCACAACAGGGGTTAACCCAATCCCGCTTCTGTGGGGGAAAACTCCACGTCCATGAGGTCTAACGGCCGCTAAGACGCTATGTAGGTGGGCCCATTAAAGGCCTATACAAAAGTGAGTACATAGGGGCCGCGATTAGCGCTGTGGCATTCGCCTCCCACCAAGGCGATCCGGGCTCGAGTCCCTGGCGGGGTCAGTCCCCGGATTTTCGCATATGTGAATCGTGTCGGACGATGCCTGTTCGGTAATTAACCTATATAGAACTGTGGACAATGTGGAAAGATACGCTTCAACTTGGAAGTAGTTCCAGAGGCAACACTGGATTCAGTCAGTCTCAAAATGGCGTCTCGGTAAGTGTGTCCGCGTGGTGTCTCTCGCGAGTTGGTTTACAACACGTGTAATCTCTCATCATTGACGCTGGTCGGCGGGGTTTTTTTTTTTTTTTTTTTTTTTTCGAGATCTTCGGTTTACGCCACCCTCTCATTCCGGCGCTGCTCCATGCTCACATCATGTCTCCACTCACCAGCACCAAAGACGATGTTAAAGTGCTGAACAAAATCTCTTCACTCTTCACTTGAATGCTAGTGCATTTGACTTTACGTTTCCGTCACGTTACGTATTTCGTCAATACGCAATACAAATGTAAAGTAGCGTTATAGAGAAGGACCGCTAAAAACAAATTGGTATAACTTTTCAAAACGACTTCATTGGGCTACAAATCATTAAACATTTTCCAAAAACATATCACGTAAATGTTCCGGAAATAAGCCAAATATTTTCCTCATTTTTATATAGTTTGTATAAGACAGCAAAGTCATCTGTTATTGACAAAACTTTGGAATATTTCACTAACTCTAATTTACAACGTTTTCCGAGTACATTTAAGAGTGCGTGGTAGATAAATATACACTGAAAACATCCATTGATTTCTAAGCCTTTTTCGAAGTCAATATGGTTAACATACTCAATGACAATTCTAGTTAATGGTATTTGCCAACTTTATGAGTAAATATTTATCCAGAATTACTCATTCATTTCGCGTAATCTCTTGCGCCGCAGTTAAATGCATGAGGTTCCGGCGTCAGAGATTGTGCCTCAGAAGTTCGTAACACTGGAAATAATTTTGTTTAAAACGTTGGTTAAAACTATTGTCTTTGATTGCTATAGTTTAATTTTCGCAAATTGGCTTCAAGAAACCTACAGTTATAAATAAACGCTTTTAGCGTTGAATTATGTACCACGCCCTCTTAAGACACGTCTTTTTCATTTTTCACAGAATACCAGTATTGCAAAACATACTGATACTCAGAAATTGATATTGTCTATATAATTAACATATTTATCGGTTCTCTGAAAACGGCGTTCTTGACTTCTACATAAGATTTTCAGTGTGTCAAAAACGTATAGTAAAAGCTGCTTGGCTTTACATTTTCCGACTACTTTGTATACGTCTTCATAAGAAGCCATGTCGAAAGCTAACATAAAGTCAAATGTTAAAGTTTACGATTTTGTAATCCTATCTCTTCGCGAAGTCAGGACCTATACATATTCAAAGCCAAAGCCAGGGACTAGAGTAAATCACTTGTAGGTTCCATGTTAGTAGGTTCACCGTGTGTCTTCTATCAAGTTACCGGAATAGCCACTACTTACAAACATCTGCACGGTGAATTATTGCTGTTTTCCACGTCGTCCAAACCCGTTTTCGCAGAGAAGCAGTTTGACGGCAGTTTTCCAGGTCGAGTTTGGTTTCCTCGTCCGACTGTACAACACCGGTGGACCTGGAAACACCATTGTTTAATTAATCCCCCATCCCCTCCCACTTCAGCCCAGACGTGATCTGCAGATCTCGGATCCGTCTCAGATAAATCACGATTAGGACGTCGTGCTCGGCCGCAGAGGAAAACGCGCCTATGTCCGTTCCGGTTTGTCACTTCGCGCAGGGATTTGCATTTCTTTAATCCCGTCTTCGAATCTCCGGGCGCGCGTCGACGTGCGGTAAAATACTCGCACTCTGTCGGTCGCTTGTTCTGCTCCGTTCCAGAGATGGGATTTTCCATCCGCATCAGCATCCTGGTTACCATTGAAGGCTAGAAGAAACACGCTATCTACTTCTATTGTTGCATGAATACGGCATAAGAATTTAGCTAAGTCAAATCGTTTAGAACAGCTGGTGGCTTTTCGTGATTGTGTCCGCTAGTGGCGTAAGTAAATTGTTTCATCAAATAGTATAAGTCTACGTTTAGCTGTTGTTTCCTCATATTGCTGCAGAAAACCAGAGTAGGATTGCATGAATTATCTTTTTTTTTTTTTACGTGCTTTTAGTTTAACTTTCGCAATCACTATGGCCACAGAAAATGAAAATGTAAGGTATTAAATTTATGTGTCCATAGAAAGAAACATTCTCAGTTTTAATTAAATTACCATGCAGTCATTGAAGAATTCCTTATAGTAATTTAATTCTTAATAATTAAATATTTTGGTTGGTTTAGAAATGAAATGTAATGTGATATGTAGAATAGGTAATATTTTTTCATACAGTGATGATTCGGTGAAATAGTTCCTGGCAAGTTATTGTTTATAATAATTTCGAGAGTAGGTCTATATATTTTATTTTTTCAATTGAAGAGTGTTTCATTTTGGTTCTAGTTAATTTTTGGTGTACATTAATAAAGAACGGTTGAGGCCTAAGTTACAACATAGTGAGTGGTAGTTTGTTGATGAAACTACTTGTCAAGCATGGAGCAGAAAAATAATATTATAAAAACAATATACTTATGTAAATACAAAGATTTACGGTCTAACATGCTTCTATTTTACATGAAATAATTATTGTCTTTACATGCTAATGGTATTATTTTTCAATGAATTAGGAGTCTACGTAAACAGTAGGCCTACATATTAAAATGTTCTTACTACTTGTGATTCCGTAACAATATTTTTTTTTTCATTTAAATTGGATATTAATATAGTGAGCTAGGAATAAGATCTAAAAAAATATCTACCAACATTTGCATGCATTTAACTATTGTTTTCTCGTGCGAGGAAGATACTCGAAGACCCAGTGTATGTCACCTCGGACGCATATTTATTACTGGGCACCCGTAGGCAAAGGATGTCATGGAGTGGAGCCCTAAAATTGAGGAAGGTGGGGGTGAAGTGAGGGGTATGTTAAACAGGGATCAAGAGATTCTCGAAAAGTGCGCCAACCTGCAAGCGAAAATCCGCGGACCGTCCCCACCGAGGATCGAACCCGGATCGCCTTCGTAAGGAGTGAACGGTGTGACCACTCGGCCACTGCGATCGCTATTTAAATGATAATTTTGTCTGGCACATCTGCAGCATATTGGCGACAGTGTTAGTGGAAGTGTATCTAGTAACACTCATAGCAGGAGTCTCTGCCCAGTGTGCGTTCTGTACATCAGACTTATATGTAAGTGTGAGCTGTATCTAAGCGAAGTATACGGTAAACCTATCCTACTTCGTGATTCTAAGACTTCGAACTTCAGTAACGGAAATATGTTGAACGTTTTAATTGTGATCTCATATACGATAAATAGGTTACTTATTACGGAAACTACATATGCCTGCTCTATGTTGGTACTCTAGTGAACTCTGTGCACAGATCCTTCCCAAGTTTGTAAAGCGCGCAAAGTGATTTATCACGGTATTAACGTATATCACGCTATGTGATCAGTTTATCCTACTCGTCGTTTAAAACAAGTACAGCCGAGTACAGAAGACTAGCCGTAATCCGGTGATCCAGCCCTTCAACCTTACCGCATCTTCGGAAAAAATATGTACTCCTGCAATTTCTATAATTATATATACATGCACTGTTCGTACATGAAAATAAGTAAACAGCCTTATGTTTTGATTACATTCAGTAAGTCCTCTTGTTTTATATGTCTATCACGGTGTTATATATTCAATTAAGTTTCTCACTAAACTGTAATTTCGACGCTTGAAGAAACACTTTACTGTAGTATTCCATATAATTCAGCTTTTTGCATGTCCGGCCCGAGCGGCTGTCGCAGTAGGTCGAATTACGGCGAATATACGCCATATAAAATAATCTTTCGTAAAAAAACCCACGTGGGACTGAAAACTGCAGTGGGAAAACCAGAGTCGACGTTAATGCCTGACCACGTTACTATGCCATGGTCACGCTATTTTTTTTGCTACAAAAATACGAAGCAAGCACTCATATTATTACAATAAATAATTTCAGTTAGCACTTACAACTTTAAAACTTCCTTTATACTTTCCCTATTTTTTTCAGTGAACTTTATATAAAACTGACATATATTCATAGCTGTTTGCCGATACAGTTATATTTATTCTTATTTATTTCAAGTATTTATTTGATTTATTCTGATATAGATACACAATTTGTACATTCTTGACACAAATCATTTCTGGATTTATTGGTTCATTTTTTAAGAAAATATAAAATATAGATGCAAATTTTAAAACTCCCATAACCTTTTGTTGAAATAACTTCAACCTGCTTTAATGAACATTAATTTTAATAACTTGAGTTTTTGATTAATTACTTACATTTGGTTATGATAGAACGTAGAGTGTGGCTACCAGACCGTTCTTTGTATAAATGATACTAACATTGTTTCTTAATTTAGCTTGTATAACTGCAGTAACTCGTATAGAAAATAATCTTTCTGCACCTCCACATGATAATTTAATAAAATGTTCCCATAACGTTGTACTTAAATATTTCTGGGAAGCCGTATTCTACGCCTTGATATGGCCTAGTGTATTAAAATATTTCGAAAACAAAATTTATAGTAAATTATATATATATATATATATATATATATATATATATATATCCGTTATGACGGGCGGATGTTCCATTTTGAAAAGAATCATTTAGGTCGAGTAAACTATCTTGCAAGCATTCCCGCTTGTTCTGTTTCAACCTAGATGAATATTATTCTTTACGTACACTAAGTCCGAATTAGTGAATAATCACTCATATTTCAGTGGTTTTCACTTATTCTGGACGGAACAGTTAAAACTAATTGAATAAGTGAAAAACCGGTAGAAATAAGTGAATATTTAGTAAATAAGTTAGAACTGTTGGAATATTGACGATATAAATTGGAATGAGCGAATATTCACTATTTGCAAGTGGATTCATTAAGTTTGAACTGCTTCACTTAAAAATTTTAAAACCATTTGAATACTAATAAATATTCTGTAATCCTATTTAAGAGTGAAGAGAATTTACCAAATATGTAAGCTATACAGCCTACATATCTTTGTTATAGAATTTGAAATTTTAGGTAAATGAATAGTAATAAAGGACGTTCAAGATGTCTATTTACCAGGCGCATAATGGTGTTGTAACGTGCCATACATACACTGAAGGAAAAATTTTGTAGGAAATCTTCCCTGCAAAATTATTTTGTTGTAGCCTAACCACAAAATAGTTTTGCAGCGGTCACAATATTTTAGTGGTGTTAAAATGTTTTGTGGTGACCACAAAATAAATTTTGCAGGGTGAATACCGACAATATGTTTTGAAGCTGCCACAAAATACTTTATTCCGTGTAATCATGCAGGATGCGCTTATAAGAAACGTGATTTATAGTCCTCGAAAATTACAGATTTTCATAGCACTTTTGGGTCTCCAGAAATACCACTCGGATTCTTAAAACACAAAACAAGAAGAGATTTTTAAATGTTTGTTGCAATGGGAGTTTACAATAAGAATTGATTGGTTTGTGGACGTACGCCATTGCTCATGTTTTTGCTGACCAAACCTGTGTTGGATGACAAATAACGGAAAACGAACAAGAAAAAATTTATATATAAAACACACACAAAAATAGAATAAAAGCAAATCCAGAGGATTTCTGTCAGTTTTTTTATAACAATTATAACAATTATAACAATTATAACAATTATAAAAAAACTGACAGAAATCCTCTGGATTTGCTTTTATTCTATTTTTGTGTGTGTTTTATATATAAATTTTTTCTTGTTCGTTTTCCGTTATTTGTCATCCAACACAGGTTTGATCAGCAAAAACATGAGCAATGGCGTACGTCCACAAACCAATCAATTCTTACAAAACAAGAAGCATGCATTGGCCTTTAACATATACAACATACTATCTTCAAATAAAATTTAAGGGTCACCGCTTGAAATCCAATTGGAAATAGATTTCAACGAAAGCACCGAATTATTGCTTAGTGTACAGTGAATAGAGGCGATGCGGTTTTCGTAAAGCGTAGTAGTTTGATCCTTATTAGCTAGCCAGGCTCCGACGCTTAATGTTTCATTCTGTAAGTACTGTAGGTATCTCATAATAATATCAGCAAAAAAAACCGAAAAGTTAGCATCAATTCTGCTGATATTTCCTGAGAAGAAATTAGAAAAATACAGTGGCAGAGACAGAGCTGAACTTGTTTGTTGTAATAATATACCACTGTCACGCTGCATTAAATGTTGGCACTAAGGTCTACTCTTGCTTGTTCATGACTTGCCTTTTCGCTTCTAAGAGCACGTCGCTAGCGCAACACGTTAGTTTTCCATCGAATACACAATTGAAAGTCGTTCTAGTGTAACAAATTCATAATATTTTATTCGTATGAAATAGTTTTGCAGACGTCACTAGCGTCCACAATATCCTTCTATGAAAAAGTTTAGCCTACATGCTATTCCAATAGCAACGAAAGTAAATTTTTGCATGTTACAGCAGCATACATCCAACTAAATCAAAATTGAAAATGAAAATCCAGTAAGTGTTCCCGCCTTCGGGCAGGTTCTCATTGTGTATGAGAGAAGGCTGGGGAGAAGGTTGGGCCGGCTGCTCGACCAGCGAGACATCACCCGTACAGCCCGAGGAATGGATGAGGTGAGATGAGTGTGGAGCAGTGACGGAATGATGAACGGGGCGGGGACGGGAGATCCCCGAGGAAACCCGCCGGTCAACGGCAACGTCTGCCACGTTCCCGGAACCGTACCCGCCGGGGATCGATCCCGTATCGCCTAGGCGGGAGGCGAGAAGTCTGACCCCTCGACCACCTCCGCCCCTACTAACTGAAATGAAACTATTATTCATAAATTAGGCGTCATACGCTATATGATAAAAGTTGTATGAACATAAAACTACTTTATATACTCTTTTAATTGCTGTAAATGAACCATTTTTACCTAATTTACAGCAATTTTTTTTTAAAATACGAAAATGTGTTGTGTATGTTTTTACTGATAACTTTCAGCATGTAGCGAGTGGCATATTTCGTTGTGTATATGCGGCAGTAAATTCAAATTTTGACTTTGACAATACGTTGTGGGAATAATATGCATGTTAATAATTTTCAATGCAAAGTTAGCGTAGTCACTTGTCGTATCTATAAAAATAACATCTCGTACAAATAAATAAATCTCAATTTCTTTTATAGACCCTACCAGAACGCCTTAAGGAATCGATTAGCAAGTCCGGAAGTGCCAAAGTGTCAAAACTTTTGATTAATGTTCTTTCCTCACGACCGTCTCACCTATTCACATCAGCCTGCATTTGCGTTTGTGTCCTGAGGTTTTTAAACTTTATAAAATTGTTAAACTCACAAGAGCCACACTTGTGGGTATGAGAGACTGTTTTAAACGCAGTGTTTTCTCCAACCTCTGAGATAGATTGGTGAGCATTCGAACCCGCAAACTTAAGTACATGTCAGCGCCTAATTTAATTACTTAGGTACTTGGGTCGCGTAACCTTCATGTGTGGCGTGATCGTCTCAATCTGCGTGATACTGAGATGTGCACAAGAGCAGCTGGTGTATCAGCTGTTGTGCCGGCCAAATAGAGACACCTCCTCACAGGTTGATAAGATGGGAAAATCCGAATGTTGGGAGCAGAAATAAGTATAATTTAGATAATATAAAAAACATGTTAGCAATCTCGTTGCAATAGATTTCAAAAGAAAACTGAAATATTAAATGTTGAGTGCAAGGTGATGCATGGAATTCATTCAACAGTTTCGCTGAATTATCTACCGTTCAGAATCAAACCCAGGACAAGTGGTCTCACGGTGTTCAGCTAGCGTCTTTGTTTCACTCACGTTTTTCGCAGACTGACGACCGTTAACCTGAGCACAACTACTGTCTACCGTGGACAGCTCCTGAACGCTCGTACTTGGACCAGTTTTGCGCACGGTAGCTTGCCGCGATCTTTTTACAGTGGGTCACAGCTAGCGATTTGAAGAAGTGTCTTCGTCTGCCGCGGCCTCCCTTCCCCTTCAACCCTCTCTACCCATGCTCCCGGCGCGGCGCCGTATCCCTCCTCCCCCTCCGATGTTTGAGAACCAGCCCGCGCGAGAGAGCGAGCGGGACTTCCGGGGGAGACTCCCCTCCCTTCCAAAACCCGCTCCTTCCCCTCCGTCACCCCTACCTTCCCCTCCGCGCCGCCGGAGCATTGAAACTGAGGCACCGGCCCGCGAGACCGGTAGTCGCGAGCCAGACCTCGTGTCGAGTAGACGTCAGCTGTGAGACGAGCACTGCCGGTCGAGCACGTTAACACGCGAGTCGCAGCGTTGTCTTATCTTCCCGGCCGAGTGCCCTGTCGTTTGTTGCTGTTCCTACCGCTCGCCATGGACGTGAAGACGCTCGACCCCACCGGCCTGTACTGAGTCGAGTCAGCGGACGAGACACGTGAGGTTAACCAGGCAGGAGAGAACTACTGTACCAGTCAGCGACGCACGTGTGACGAGATGGACCCCAAGACTCTAGACCCGACCGGTCTGTACTGAGGAGGCTGTGCCAGGCGACCATCCAGCCAGCATCATGGTGAGCTACACGCCGGCAGAACGCGGCCACGGCCCGCGAACCAAGAAGAAGAAGCAGGTACACAGATCAGCCGTCTGCTTGTGGGGCAGACCCCACCGCTGCGTACCAAGGCTCCTGGTAAGCCGGACTTCACCCAGCCTCTAACTCAGCCTTATCTATTTATTGCATTTTTTTACACTGCGCAAATCAAGATTGTTACTTTCATTCCTGCGTACTGCCAACAATTTCCGTTGTATCTCCGGTGGACAAGTTTAGAATTTCGTTGCGCCCAATAACAGCTCAAGTCTTTGACAGAGATCGGGCACCGTACTTACCTTATATTATGTATACCGTCTCTGTGTACGAAGCATTTAAACTGTACAGATTTATTTATGTAATTGTTGGTACAAAGTAACACTTTTTTTGTAGTTTGTAAGTTTTTTTTTAAGTTTGACATAATGCGTTACCAGCTTATGCAAAAAAATTACCAATTATACTATTTTGTATTATGGTGTATATGCATTTAAAGGAGGAAGCATACATGTATACTAGGCTAGAACCCGTCTGAGTTTGTAACATTTTGACATTGTATTGAAGAGAATTTTCACTGCCTGTATTCAGTAATTAGGTGAGAGAGTTTAATGTGCTTGGTGACAGGCTTTGTAGATAAGAATTGTCGGTGTATTACTACAGCATTTCAAATATTTAGTATTATATGGAACGAAGAGCGTATTTTGCTCTCTTGAATTTATCACACTCGGCTATGAACTGTTATACAATAGCTTTAATTTTTATTTAGTGGAAATTAATTTATTTTTGTATGGATTTACACGCTCTCTGGGGAATCAGCAGTAAAATTGTCAGGTGGTACATGTTGGTGGGAGGTGAGTTAATTGATTGTCGGCACCAGCGTGTAGTTTAAGCTAGTGTTCCAGTACGCGAGATGTTTACTTGGGAGTAATGCAGTATTGTAGTGCGCTGTCTGCAGCGAGTAGTGAGAGCGCGTGTCATAGCTGGGGGCGGCACGTAATCTCGGGCCGTGTGCGCTCAACAGTGTACCAAGTACACGGCCATTGACCTCACTTCGCTGCTTCTCCGGGCCAAGTCTCGGCTGTTGTACCCTAGCCAGCTGTACGCTACTCACGGTCAAGTCAACACTTTTTAATGCTCTGCCCAGATCATTTGTTTTCAGCAATGCCTATCTTTCCTCTGTTGGTCAAAGCAAATATAGCAGTTAACTGATAAACGCAGTGTAAACTTTTCAGAGAGCTTACAATGTAATGTCTGACGCAGCTATAAGATGCGGTTATTTATAGTTACATCTTTATGGAAGGTCATTTTGAAGTGATTACTTTACCGTGAACAGTCAGCAAGAATTCAGAGCGCCCCTTGCTTGTGACACACGCTCGCAAACGAGGCTAACAAAGTCCGCAAGTTTTGTTCGAGACTGAGGTTGCATTACGTGGTGCATATCATAGCTTTATCAAACAAGTCCGAACGTCACTTAAGACATTATTCATTGAAATACCACTATCGAGTTTTAAAAGATTGTTTGTAACATGAGTTTTGTTTGTTTAAAAGGTAATTAAATTTTTGATTGTATTTAATGACCTGCAGGGAGACCCTGGCATGGTTTGTGAATGCTGAGTTTGCTCAGTTCATGAAAATGTTGCGTGAAACTTGTAGCCAGAGCACTTTCATCATACCTGTATAATTCGTAAGAGAGACCATAGTGCTAAATGGATTGAAGTGAAATGTCGGGTGTGCCATTGATAAACAAATGAAGGATGCATGTCAGAGGGTTCATGGGTCTTGGTTGCGACAATATTGACGTCACTTCTAGTCACGCACAAACGGAATAAAAAATGTTGAAAAGGAACGGCAAAATTATTTCTAAAGACTGAATGTATAGCTGCTAACTTCCATTTCCAGCTGTTGTAAAATATTTATTATTTAAGGTAATGAAATTACTGTTGTCCTTGAATGTAAAATTTTTTGTAAACATTGGTAACATTTTGTTGGTGCATGTGTTTGGCGAACTAGTGACGTGACTGCAGTTGAGTGTAAAACTACCGCCAAGTGTGAACTATTCTTGAAGACAAACAGACGACCCTTCACATGGCAGTCCATGCATTTTATATTGTATCATGTTTGACGGTCATTTCTGTGAAATGAATTTTTTATACCCTTTAAATGGTTAATAAATTTTTATATGATGTAACATGTCTTGTGTTTCTTTTCCAGAAAAAATATTCAATAACTGTGTTTTCAGGTATTAAACATGAAAATATTCTGTTTATTATGATTACAGTTAATTTTTACATTTCAAAGTTGACATTTTCAATCAAACTTTACGATCAGAAAGTTCTGTGGATCAAAACAAATGTATTTATTTTTTTTTTCTTGAGTGTTAAAGTTTTTAATGACAATTCATCCAAACTAGGTATTCACAAAGATTCTTCACTTCAGATGTACCTGTTTTTGATGAAGGAATTCGTATGTTTCCTAACGTAAACATAAAACATTTATCTAAAAAACCTTAACATAAATCTGACATTTTAGTGTCAAAACAATTTTAAAATGTGGTATGTATTTTAAGAAATGGGTTTGTACATCAGCATTCAACATACGCAAGACGATTCAGCGAAGAACATTCATGCTAAGGTAATGCAAAGATTTTATGAAGTTGTCATATTGGTATTTGTTATTATAATAGTTGCAGCGTGAGATGATTCTCTAACAAATATTTTCAGTTAATTACAGTGAAAATACAAACTTTCACCTGTGCTCTTAAAATGAAACAGAAACACCCATATCTTCGTAAATAAACACTTTAACCACCTACAACAAACTGAAAAGAAATGTTGCGAGAAACGGTAAGTATCTGCTACGACCATTACGACTTGTTTAAATGCAAGTTACAAACTACGCGAAAAATCAGCTGAGTATTCTGTTCTTTTATTTTTTCTAGGACACGAAGATTTTAGAAGCAACAACACATTAAATTTTTTGCAATTGTTTTATACATGTACTTACATTGTAACTTCTTCACCCGACATGGTAAAACAAATGTTTTTACTTTACAACAATTTCGTAGTATATTTTCTCTAAAATAAATTTGTTGCAAAAAAATACAAAGGTGAGTAATTTTTAAACAATTTGCTACAGAAGGGTGGTAATACATAATAACTAGTTTGATAAAATAAGTATAACTTAGAACGTTGTTATCTATCGTAAACCCATCGATATATAAATGTCTGACACATTTTAAACATTATGTGTTGCAAAAACACATAGGTTCGCAAGTAGTGCACACAAATATTATATTGGGGACTATTTCCCCAAAAAATTTATTTTGTAAATTATACAGTTTTTTTTTTCAGTGTACGCATAACAATGTGAAATACTGCAATAAAAACTTATTAACTGCAATTAAAAAAACACTTAAGAGTTACAATGTTGACTAAACTCATACTTGGCTAGTGTAATAGAGTGCAGTATACGATCAGGTTTTAGGGATATCAGTATGATACGAACAACTTGAAACAATTTATTTCCCTAGTAGATACTGGCCGTATAAATACTTGCGATAACATCATGTTCGGCCTACTTAGTTTTTTTTAGTGATAGGGGCTTGCATATGTTATTTCAAGGCCTGGTGAGTATGTAGCATTTAAATAGAAATAATATTCCACCACAAAATATAATTACTATAAATTTCCTATCAAATAGAGCCCTCTTTAAAAGCATTACAATTTAATTTTCCAGGAGAAATTGTATTTAATTAATTTATTAAATTACTTCTTCAGGTATTGAAATATTACTTTCCCTCTATAAGTTCTGTACATTATATCCTACTAAAACGACACATTTTACTACACATTAAATATGCAAAATACTTCTTTAGTGTCTAAATATTTTCTTGAAAAATGTTTTCAAATACATTTTTTTGTTGCAAATATAAGTTCTGTTGCAGTTGGGTATTAAAAATAAATAACAAAATTTCAAAAAAAAAAATTGCTACTGGAGAATAGTTGACACGTTCCGTAATGTTAAACTGATGTTTTCAAGTTCATGACTAACACAATTTTTCTGCAAGGTACGAGCAACTTCGAACGTCGTGGGACACAACCACATGTATATACCTACAAATCTTCAGCTACAAACAAGACAGGGGTCATCAGAGTTTGATCCCCCCCCCCTTACCCATATACCAAATTTTTCGTTCACACTAAATATTAGATCATTCATTTAAGGCGATGCTCTCTTCTTTCTATTGTTTTGAAATAATTTTTTTTAAGCTTAAACGAGAACAAATATCAAATATGTATTTGGACGTTTTGTATGAAATTAATTTTGCCGTAATGGCTAATGTTTTCAAAACAAATTATTTTACGGTTTCGACTAAAAAGTCAATTAACTAGAATTTTGTTTTTACGTAGTTAGCTAATACAATAGTATTTACTGCCTTGAAAAAATCAGCCAACGTAATGTCGATTTTAAACAAAATTTACCAGACAGATTTTTTTATATATACTCGTAAAAATTAATATCGCTAAAAAGTAGAAACACAAGAGTATAGCCCTAAGGAGGTATAGTCAACAAAGTTGAATGTTTCAACTGTGCAGATACTAATGAATGTATCATTTTGTACTATCTTGCCGAGGAGTTTTAACACGAAACTTATTATAACTACATTTAAGATTCCATGCCTTATTGCCCCGGTGTCCAGGTGCACGTTAGTTTGTAAAACTCTCAATAGATTGCAGTACAGGATCGTATACAAGCAGAAATTCCTCTTCCGCTTGTCGTTCAGTGCGTACGTTTCGAATGTGTGTTTGTTTTAAAAGTAGGCCTACACACAGAATGTTTGTGTAACGTGAACTGTTTTCTTACGTGTAATTACGTAATTATATAATATATTAACATTTTACCATTTTGAGCAGTAAAATATTAAGATATGAAAAACTTTAAGTAAATACACAAAAGTAAACAGTCCAAGTTACATAACAATATGCAGTTGTACGCAATCGTTATACTGTGGCTACTGTAATCCAGTTCATAATCGTGAACAAGAGCGCGATGGATGCGACGCAAATAAAATAACTTTCCAGTCATTCAGTGTCGAGGCTGCTATGACGTCAGCGCGACAAAAGTCGCGGACGCGGCGCGATTTCCAAATAGAAGGTATTTCTATTTTGTTATCTTCACGGACGCGACAAACCTGGAAACGGAATTAATTGTTGTGCTTAAATGTTTGTTAAACTGGTGAATTGTTATTAAAGTGCGTTGATTCGTTTTACGAGAGTGAGTTATTGAGAGATTTCTGGTCAGCGCTTAACATCGAGGTCTTCAGCGAGGGGTGACATGAGGTGAGTATGGAGCAGTGCCGGAATTAAGGGGCGGGGGAAACGGGAGATCTCCGAGAAAACTCGCCGACCAAAGGCATCGTCAGGCACGATTCCCACATGCGAAAATCCGGGCACCGACCCTGTCGGGAATCGAACCCGTATCGCCTTGGTGGGAGGCGAGAGGTCTGACCCCTCGACCACCGCCCCTTTTACTAGAGATATTTGTTGATTATTTCAAGGAACTCATTAACTTTCAAGAGAAGTCTTCGCCGGTGTAGAATTTTCACCTTTGACGCATGGGAACAGCGTATAGCGATAAAAGCGAGTGCTCCACGCTTGACGAGAAGCATATCGCCTCTATTCGCAGCGCGCCAAACTGGAGTGTAAGGTTTTCCTTGTAGTGTTTTTCCTATGGGAAACTAAGCGGAAACCACAACACTTTATTTCTGAATAGTATGAAGTAAAGACCAACGCATATCTCTCGCTTTGCACTTTACGAATTCAGGTAATATTTTCGGAGTTACAGCGGTTTAAAATACCCGTTTTTAGCCATTTTGAGAAGCCCGAAAATCATGTTTATAACAAGCATATTGAATTTTTGAGAACATATAAACGTAGTTTCAAGTATGTGTTCTTTTCCTAGATAAATACAATATGAATAAGGTAAGCGGTTTCGCGTATAAAATAATAGGCGTGACACGCTGCAACGCCGTCCATGCGCCAGTCGAGGACTCCTCTGAACAAACGTGTAATTGTGACATTATTTTCACACGTAGTAATGCTGATGGTGGGTATTGCGAATGTATTACAAATAAATAGAAAACTAATAAAATTGTGTAACATATAATACTGCCGGAAAAAAAAGGTTAATATGTAGGCCAATTTAATTTAATATTTTTTAATTGTGCCCAGGTGTCGCGCTGCAGACAAACTAGTGTTTGCTATAACGAATACTTTTTCAGAGTTGCATATTGCTCGTAGTGTCGGTCGTGCTGTTGTGAATCCAGCATAAGGCAGTGTTACAACAGGCGTAGTTTACCCGCAACGAAATAACAGTGGCGTTAACGTGCAAAAGCTTAAAAAATAATAATAAATCTAGTACCGTACCGTAACATGTGTACATTAAAGTGAAGCACTAATTCAGAGTCCCATGTGGTTGTGACCTGAGGTCGTGTTACGATTGGTTGGTGACTCGTTCTTACGTAGCTAGTTTGCGTTTTGTGATTTGTAAAGTTTCGCTGTTGAGACACATCGACGTTCTGCTGTTAAAAATTCACTGTTACTATCTATTGTACAGTACGCCTTCAGCGTTTTAACACATGTTAAATATTATTATGTATTTATTTACTTTTATTTGTTCATATATATTTATCAAATATCCGTACATATTAGTCATAAATTTTGCTATATATGCAATTATCAAAAACCCTTAGGGGATAAAATATAGAGTACGGCGGTAAATTAAAATCCCCAATTTTCAAGTCAAAATTTTAAATGTGTGATAATTCCGTTTAAAATCTTAAATGCATATTACATTAACGTTTGTTTATTGTCCTAAATTACCACGAATGTATTTATTATCGAGTTTTTCTACTTAAGAAATAACAAACATGAAAACTAAAATGACATTATAGTGGTATATTGTAGTTTGAGACTTGCAACCTTCAAAGTTTTCAAAACGCAATTTAAGAAAATACGGCATATGTAGAACAACGATTTTGTCGCGAAAAGATGCTTCCCCCACATTGTTTCAGTGTCTCTCGTATACACCGGCAGCTGTGCTTCATGGTTATTGGCAGCGTGTCTTTGCTCAGACACGTTTCTCATTTGACTGCACCAATCATAATTAGATTATTGTGACATCCTACGTCTGTAAATTGCCAAGGCAAGTGAGAGTAAAATCACCCAATCAAAGACGATGTAGCAGAGCTGCTGACGTGCACATGACGTATTGAAACCAAATGTTGCAAAAATTTTTTCTCGATAAAATCGTGGCTCGAGCCATAGGTTTTAAAGGCTAATTTGATCCCCGTGAAAATTACATTCAAACCAAGTGTCAGTTGGAATATAGCCTGAGATTTACTTTGAAGTCTTCGTTTTACATAGAAAGTATTTGTATTTATTGCTAAATAAATGATGCCACGTCTTGATTTATTAATTTATTTACTTAAAATTGCATTTATATATACCTGATATCATTGTGTTCTTTGTTGACGAACCTACATAATGCTACCATTGACTTTGTTGTTAATTGCGGTGCGACCCAAATTATGTTTTTAAAGCTATTTTTCTTACGATGCGCTGAAAACTGGAAAACATCTTCTCTTATTCATTTCTACGTTTTAATTACTGTAGCAATATTTTTCTCATCTAAATGAGAAAAGTGTTTTTTTTTTCGAAAGTTATATTAGCCACCCAGCAAATAATTTAACGTACAAGTTCATATTTTTTCTCACGCCAGATCTCAGAAGTAGGCAACGTCCTTAATACCGAATGGTTATTATTATATTGGAAGAAATATAATTTTAACTTTGATTTTCTGGTTACTTTCACCCTAGCTAAATTAAGTTTACTCACTGTTTTGAATAACGCTTTTCTAAGCTCTCATCACATCAATTTACGACACTTTGTATGACTCACGCGGTATGATCTATTATAGCTACTTATTTTGCTGTGATTGTGAAGTGGGGCCGCGGTGGCCGAGGGGTCAGACCTCTCGTCTCCCACCAAGGCGATCCAGGTTCGATTCCCGGCGGGGGCGGATTTTCGCATGTGGGAATCGTGCCGGACGATGCCGCTGGTCGGCGGGTTTTCTCGGGGATCTCCTGTTTCCCCGCCCTTTCATTCCTGCACCGCTCCATACTCACCTCATGTCACCCCACCATAAAGTCTCACTCACTATCACTCTTGTTTGTGAAGCTGAGAACATTTCGTTTCATTGGCACAAAGTTTTCAATCCATGTTCACATTTATGCTCTGTTTATTGTAACATGGGAAAGTTTGCACTTTTCAAGGTTTTTACATCAGACCAACTAAGGGGTAGGTACTAATTAACATGATTTGGTATCCCGAACACTTGGCGTTGAATTAAGGGTGCGGCGAAATATATACACAGTTTTAATTCTAATATGGCTATATTTTGTGTGAATAATTGATGAAAAAAATATTACCTCGGCTTAAAATGTATTTATCTACCTTTATTTTATAGTGTGTTATCTGTGATGTGGCCACATTCCCTTGCAATGCCGTACGCACGTGATGGTAGTGAAGTTTATAATATTATTTATTGAAGTAGGCCCTAGTTTATTACAAAATAATTTTTTGAAATATTTTGACAGTAATTACGTTTATAGTAGTCTGGAGCTGTAAATATAATATAATTTTCTGGACAAAAAGTTGAAGTAAGTAGCGTAATTAAATCCCGAACATTCGTGAAGTCAGTTACTTCCCGATTCAGTGCACAGCACAAAGTGTTATCTTCAGTCTATGGTCAGTCTGCAGCAGTCAACCAGCAGACATTGCAGTGTTGGCGAACAAGTGGAACTGGGTCACTGGAACGTTGCACGTATTTTCTCCGACTTCAGCCGCTCAGTTTTCACTTGCTGGATACGACTTTCACTGATCCTGTTCCTTAGAAAAAGAGTTGTCCGGTGAAGCCATGTTCAAGAATCTTTCACGTCACATTCACGACATTTCAAATCATAGTTTTCATATTTTAATAATTTTGCCTTTTATGTGTACAATAGCATTCGGTTTAAATCAACGATTATCGTGAATTTACAACTTAACATATCAAACAGTGATATAACTATAACATTAGCTTACAAAAAGTTACTTTCGAAGCAATACAAAGAAAAAATTCCACCAAATTTATTCAATGTATTTGAATTGCAGGCTTACGCTATTATTAATATGTCTTTTGCTTCTGGTCTCGAGCCGCGTCGCATGTTGCTTCTTATGACAACGTTTCAACAGACAGTTCCCATTGAACTTAGCCTAACCAATATATTGTTAATTTTTTTGGTAAATTATTCCTTGATTTCATATCAGCATCATAAGCCGTGTCTTTGGGACCTACCACTTCGTTGGTTTTTAATACAATTTAAAATTCTGTGCTGACAAAGAAATTACTGTTTGTGTAACGTCATAAATCCGTACGTCTACTGGTGTCCTTACAGTCAAAATGTGATGCGATCAACAACGTAATATAGTGTGTATGTAAAAATTTAGAAAACTTTATGTGTAAAAATTTATTAAACTTTAATAGTCATAACTATCCTAAAAAAAAACTTTTGCAAGATTTTAGTGTTTCAATGTTACACTCTCATTGCAATGCATGTTGACATACTCTTACAATTTAAACGAAAAAAAAAAATAATAACAGTGGAAAAATTTGAGTGTACCTGAGTTTCGTGAGAGGGAGCAGTTAAGAAAGGTTATGCGTGTTTAGCATACACATTGATTGAATAACCAAAAACATTTTAGATTATCACCACCTTTTTCAACGATTTTGTTCCTGAGCTAAAATTTTAAATAATTATTCATGTTTGTTGGAGTGATATACTGTAATACTTAACTTTATAGGCATGTCTGTTAAGTCGAAATATTATTGTATCATTTTATATTACCATAATATTTCGGCTGCACGTAAAATGATTTATGTTTGCGGAACATTTATTACGAAAAAATTTCCGTAAAAATTTTTATAACAATTTTAATGAACAAATGTAACTTTCAAACACTTCACCGTAGAATGAATAAAGCTGTTACTAACAAACACGTACAGCCAAATTTGTGTATTTTTTAAAACATGACGACATTTATAAAGTTTTTTATGGTCTAAATAAGAATTGCTCCACCAGTAGAGTTTCGAAAACACCTTAGGTAAGTAGTAACTCTTTCTTTATAAAGCATAAATGTAATTTTATTTGTGCAGTTGGGTCTACGTGAATTCATTCCTGTTCCTGCTGTTTGAAACCGCTAAGCATTAACTTTATTTAATTCACATAAAATGTACTAGTTACATAACAGTTACCTTTTGATTTTGTGTTAAGGAACTACATATCGATCTGCCAGAAAACCTTCAGCCGAAGAAAAAGGTTTATTTCTTTTTATTTCGTTTACGTAATAATTTTAACTCGTTTTAAGTAAAAATGTACACCATTTTGAATTAAACTAATCTTGATTTTTTAACTTTACTTAAACATTGAAAAAAGGGATGTAAAAACCGTAAAAATATGAAAAGCAACATTCTATCACACGTAGACCTACTGCAAGTGCATAACACTTTTATATAAGTAAAATTACTTGTCAAGTGTAGGCCTATAGAAAAAAATCTGTCGATGCAATTTAAGTAAACAACACATGAAAAGTGCCACGGGGAAATCCATGATACGTAATAAAAGTAAAAGTTAATTGACAAGAGGAAAATCAATGATAACTAAAAGGCCTAATTGTCCAGAACCCCGCACCGACAATCTCACAACTAATTCTTGGCCAAATGAGCGGTGAAAACTAATTATATATCTGTTTCTACTATTTTTGTGACAATTAATATTTTCAAGCTTAAACAAAAGCAGAAATCACAAAAATTTTTCCAGTTTTGTTTGAAATGGTTTTTGCTGCGATAGCTAAATTTGTTTAAAGGCA
This sequence comes from Medauroidea extradentata, assembly GCA_003012365.1. Classification (NCBI taxonomy): domain Eukaryota; kingdom Metazoa; phylum Arthropoda; class Insecta; order Phasmatodea; family Phasmatidae; genus Medauroidea; species Medauroidea extradentata. Next base: position 66,826 of record PNEQ01108351.1, read on the forward strand.
ACAAATTATATAGTTTCTTGAAATAAGTAAACAAACAATAATTTCACTAGTAACATAATTACCTCAAACCATGTAATTTAATGTCTTGAGTAATAAATAGCCAAAATTGCAAAAACTATTTTACACAAACCTGCGAAAAAGATTTGTAATATTTGCTCACGCTTAGGAAACAGGAGAGCATAACTTTAAGAGCCGTATCTGGTGTATGAGCATTGTCGTAGCCTGTTAGGAGAAAGTTTTTCTAACTAATAAGCCTACGTTCCTCAACGTGGACGCAAATTAGCACTGAAAATATATTCGTTTGTGTACATCTATCAGCACTAAATACAAATACGTTAATTTAATCTCGTATTATGTTTTAGATCTACAACAATAAAGAATAGTTATATAATACAGTGTGTATAGCCTAAATATTATTTGCTTTTTATCTGTCAAGTAGTTCTTGACTCAACACGAACCAAAGACTTCAAATTATTAACATTACCTTGTGTACAGAGTTAGAAAATTTTTTTGGAAATATTCTCAGATATTTCAAGTGATCAAAAAATGTATAAGGGCAATAGTTCTTACAAAAAATTAACATGATATTAACCAAATACATGAAATTGTGGTCGCTGTTTTAGGTACTGCATGCGTACTGAGTTTGATGATATTCTGAAAAATTGTTATTCAGATATTTTGAGCTATAAATTTTTTTAAAATGTCACCAATATGAAGACGACATAAACTAAAAATAAACACGTCAAATTAACTAAGTCTTATTGGAATACTGAGTTTGATCAGACTCTGAAAAATGATTCTTTAGACATGTCGTGTGGTCATATTATGTTCACATGGTTGACATTCAGAAATTACGATCATGGAATGAACAAAAGCTTAAAACCCAAGTCACCTTGTTAAGTAATAGGGACTGCGAGTTTGTTTAAACTCGGGAAAATATTTTAGATATCGCAAATTTTGCTTAAATTTTAAACATGGCCGTCGTTTTGAAATTATTAACACAGAATAAGCTAAATACACTGACGTCAAGTCACTTTAGTGTTTCGAATATGTACACCAACTCTGATGAAATTCTGAAATAACATTTTTTATGTTGGTCATTATTTATAATGTTAAAAATATTAAATTGCGTCATTATGTAAATACGAATACTGGATGAACGAAATACACACCAGTCAAGTCAGCTTAGGACGTAGCATATGTTTACTACGTTTAGTGAAATCCGGAAAAAAAATATCTACTCAGATGTCATATGACACTACGATATTACATAAATAAAAATGGTCACCGTTCTTAAAATTGGAACATATGACGAACGAGTTACGCAAAAGTAAAGTAAACTACCTAAGCAGTATAGGTGAATAAAATCCGAAAAAATATGTCCTTACATGTGTCACGCTATGCAAAAAATATTAATATGGCCGCGGTTTTGAAAATATATATATAATGTACGAATGAATTACCCAAAAGTCAAATCAGCTTAGTATGATTACATACACAAATATATACAAGGTAAGTGTTACCGCCGTGAGAGCATAGGCTATTTATTCCCTTACTTCAAACAGTAACTAAATTTTTCGTGCTTTTGCCTCTGTTCACAGAGGTTTACAGTTCCAGTTTGAGTTCTTTCCCATCTTCTACCAACCGGGTAGCACTTGTTATCTGTAGCCAAGAATTTAAGTCTATACAGGATGTTACAAAAAGGTACGGCCAAACTTTCAGGAAACGTTCCACTCACACAATGAATGAACATACAGTATGTGATATGTACTGTACATATGTCCGGAAACGCTTAGTTACCATGGTAGAGCTCAATTCCTTACATCTCGTTAAATGTCATCGTAAAAAAACATTACAGACACTGTTCCAATTACCCAATGGAATGTTTCGTTAGAATGTACGTTACTTCCTAGGATCACCGCCAGGTGGGCGACTTGACGGAAGTTAATTGTGACTGCGTGAGATGAGATGGTAACTAAGCGTTTCCGTATATATGTCCATATATCACATATTTTCTTTCTTTGTGTGTGTGGGATGTTTCCTGAAAGTTTGGCCGTACCTTTTTGTAACACCCTGTATATTGACAAGCCGCACACTTCCAAGTCTCGATCCTAATAATTAATTATTATTAATTAATTTGTATGGAAAACATGGCAGAAAATAGGCAAAGAGCAAAAAAAAATTATGTTGATCTGATAGCTACCAAACTTAAAAGGATCACTCGTTGGGCTAATCTGAAGATTGCCTGAAAATATCATCAAAATCGCTCCAGCCGTTTCGGAGTCCATAGGGAGAAAACATACACACATTGATTTATACGTATGTACATCCAACTAACCTAGGAAGCAGTGGCGAAGCGTGAACGTGTTCCAAGGCAAGCAGTATGAGACCCGACTATACACTTCGAGCAGGTAACAGTTGTGTTGCTGAGACCTAGGTATATTACTGAGAAGTTCCTCGCCTCTTACATACTACTGGCTGAGAGGGTACCTGCCATTACCAGTCAAATGGTTATACAGGCAACAAAGTTCTGTATAGTCACTGCTAATCACCGCTTGCCCTAGAACACTTCATGCTTCGCCACCACTAGGAAGGTTATAAATTATTAAAAGGCATACTTGTTTATCGACTGGTGGAGTGGCCTACAGTTGCCTGAAACACTTCAAGAGGCACTGGAACGTAACACAAACTCGATGCGTCGCAACACACCTCGTTGGTGGCAGCCGCCCAAGTACGAGAACCGTGTACCTGATGACGAGCTAAATCAGTCTGCGCGGGCGAAACTCTACCGCTCCTAGCACTCCGCTGGCCGACCTCGTGTCATCTACAATATCTTCTGCGTCATCACACATTGGTACATCGCCGTCGAAATTTAAGGAAATCAATTCTATTGGAACTCGGGCAGACCTCTATACCTAGAGCTATGAACTTTTCGCGATAAAAATTTTGCACCGACTTGTTTCAATGCCCTACGTGCACATCCGCAATTCTGCCGCATGGTCAGTTATTGAATGTTTTGACTCTCACGTGTCTTGGGGTTCTAATCTAAAATCACAGACGTGTGGTTTGCAGTGACCTTATTGTGAATGGCACAGTCTAAAGAAAGACGCCACTTTACAAAGAAATGCTGCCAATAACCATGAATAAGAGCTGCAGTTGGTCACATAAGGCATTGAAACCAACTAGGGCAAAAATCATTTCGCGAAAAGTTTATTGCTCTATCTATACAGCTCTGAGCATGCTGATCGACCTCATGTCATTGTTAGGGGCAGGAAGTTTTTGCGATTAGATTTTTGCCCCACTTTGTTTCGAGTGCCGTACGTGTACAACTGCTGCTCAACTTTGTGGTCAGTGATTGGATGTTTTAACTCCCAGTTCCTTGGGGAGTTTTTCCACAAATCACAGACGCCTGGTGTCGCAGTTAACACTCATCTGATTGTGCAGAGTCGTTGCGCATTTGACTATGCCAAGATTACACAGCCTTAACTAGGGACCCTTGTTTTTCGCGTAAAGAATTTTGCCTCACTTTGTTTCCGTGCCTTACGTGCACATCTGTGGTTCTGCTTGGTCAGCGATAGGATATTTTAACTGTCACGAGCCTTGATATTCTACCGGCAAATCACAGACGTGTGGTGTTGTAGGAATGTTTTTGTAATTGGCTCAGTCAAATGAGATACGGCTCTTCACACAGGCACGCTGCCAATAACCATGAAGCTGAATTTTAGATGTGCACGTAAGGCACTGAAACAAACTGGAGCAAAATTCTTTTCGCGAAAAAACAGGGTCCCTATGCCTATAACCATAAATAGAGCCCATGATTTTTCGCGATAATAATTAAGCAACAGTTTGCTTCAATGCCTTATGTGCACGTATTAAGCTGTGCTTCATGGTTATTGGCAGAATGTATTATTGTTAGAGATGATGGCATATCACGAAAAGGTATTGGGCCAACATACCCTTGATAACGGTTAGTTTCTTGTAACATGTATGATTGGGCAATGTACGTCTGACTCAACGTAGCTGTCTGCAGACCAACAAGCATACAATTTTACAATAGCGGGATTCTTATTGGCCCAGTGAAATAAGGCAACATTTCCACGTACAAGAGAAAGCCAGTAATAATGTTATAAGTAGAGACAGAAAAATTCGCGTGTTAACTGACTTGTAGGCTAGCTTCCAAGAATATTTGTGAAATCACGCACACAATAGCCGTCTATTAGCTGCTCGCTCACACAGTGTTATGGACCTGTATTATATTACAGTTTTATTACTGGCTCAGCTACTTCCAGGAACTGTCGAGTTAGTCAACGGCCAATTATGAATGTGATACGGACCTATAGTTGTTGGAACTCTAACTTGCTCCTAAAAGAAATCGCGAATTTTTCAGGTCTCTAGTTATAAGCTGAACATGTGTTGAAATCCAGCAAACAGTCAAGTTTTCCCGCGATAAGCCACGATCTCGAATTATTGCACAGACGTGGCTCATTTGACTGTACCAACAGGAACAAGGTTACTGCGTCACCACACGTCTGTGATTTGCAGGTAGAACCCT
>PNEQ01108351.1:71477-81659 GCA_003012365.1 Medauroidea extradentata
CCTACTGCCAATCAGCGTGAGGCAGCTGCTCTGCTAGTCGGCAGCCAGGCCAATAGGAAACCTGTAGTAACATGCAGGAGCCAAACAGACACGGGGCTGGAGTCTACAGCCTCGGGCAGCCAATAAGCGGCCAAGTTCGCCTATATCAAACGAGTCGCCACGTCATTTCACGTCTGTATTACTATTTAGTCTGTGCCTAGACGCTGATAGTTAAAAAACAGCCTGTCACTAGGGCCCGTTAGTTTCCGCGAAAAGATTTTTGCCCCACTTTGTTTCAATGTCTTACGTGCACTAAGACTACACTAATTATGTGCCATATGAATGAAGCTGCTATGTTGACGCGATGTCTGGAGAGTGTAGTATGACACAGTGTGGTACAGTGAAATCACAGAATAGTTTCATATGTCACCCCTAACATTGGCGTGAATCAGCAGTACTTCCTCGATAAATTAACTAGTGCTGTATCTTTTTTTTTCTGTGCTAGTATAACTGCAACGAGTAAAGTATTACAGAGATGGTTTGGCTAGTTGGTGGTACCTTGTACTGCACTACTTTGCAATTAGTCCACCGAGTATAAATGTTATTGCGACGTGATATGCAGTATACAGCTGTCAAAACAAATTTTTCCTGCACCTCGTGGAGTATCAAACAGGGCCAACTTTTTGTATCAAGTATTCGAGAGAATTTCTGTGCACCTTTGTTCCGAGTTCACAACTAGGATGACGCTGCATCTCTCAAAAACTTGTTGCCTTCCGGAAATATGTAATTACTCACTCGCACAACTCAAACACATTCCCTACGTGATGCAGGGAAAGTCAGACTGTCTCATTAGGCCGTTGGAAGATTTCCACAAGTTCACAACATTTCAAAGCTGTCCTCCTTATATGACCACATTCATGACCTCATAGTTCAGTACCACTTGGCTTCTTACGTCGGGGTCCAACATACAGGGACACAGACATGAGCTTCCGTAACCATGCCTGGCGGAGTGTTCATTCACATCATCACCTTTAAAGGCTAGGCGAATATTAGGTGACTTCAAGCGGTTGTGGGACAAGCCCACTCTAAAAATATAACGCCACTGAGCAAACAACCCTAAAATATATCCTTTTAAACATTTGGTTCTGTTTGCTACTGACTGAGTAATGACAGCTGTCGGATGTGTGTCGAGCCTGTGTTGGTAAATGTCGCTTCTCCGCCCTGACAGCCTTTCTAGCATGTTACACAGTTAACTCAGCTTTAAGTCCCTGTTTCTTGCCGTGCTACCTCGACCACAAGAAGTAAATATGGCTAGCTTGTTTGCTTGGTCTGATGAGCAGCGCACAACCAAGCAATTTCTTCTCTCCGGGTGGTAGGACATCACATAGAAAAATAAAACATGTTCTATATCTTGATTTCGTTATTTACTTCCATATTAATGCTTGTATGCGGTTTATCTCATCGGTATCTCACACTATTTTTGCATGTATATTGTGTCGTGCAAAATGTGCTTTAAACGAACTGATTTTCACGCGAAAATTTTTAATTACGAACTATTCATTTACTTGAAATGTGTACGCAAGAACAGTCTTTGATTAGCTATTCGAAGCATACAATTGAACGCAAAATTTATCCTACTTCAAGAGGCAAGTCAGAATTTACGTTACTCCGTTACAAAATATCTGTGTTGTACGAACAGCCACTTAGCATTATTTTTAGGTAGCCAATCACAAAATTAGATTCTAGTCAGACCCTTTTAAAGGTCTACACAGGTCAACATGAAAGTAAAATAAATTCAAAGTTTACAGATTATACAATTTTATAAGTTGAATATACCTTTATTATTTACTTTATTAACACATCCTTGACTTACAAAGTAGCCAATCTTGGCGCATTATATTTTGCAGTCCAATACACAATTCTGTCGTCCCATGTATAGGATCCAGAAACGGCCGTATAATAAACACATCTCGTGAATCCTGGGCTAAATTATAGACGAAATTGTTAGTGTCGAAATGTACGATGACATTTTGCGTGCATAATGTGGCAATACAGCACGAAGTTAGTCCCACTCTATCGATACAAATATATCTTATTACTACTGTTCTGACCATCACTGCCGACCACCGTGCACTGTGATATTGCATAAGATATAGATCCTTGTTATCTGTCGTGTACATATAAATTTACCACTCCATCACTTAATGAGAGAGTTTTATTAACAAATATCTAAAATATACAGACGTTGCAAACACAATCCACGACGCTATATTTTATTACTGTAATTATGATTAGCGGATGACACGTCCGTACAGTTGATTCACGAGTTATTTAACGACTGTTGCACTGTTAAACGCACGAGTTTATTGGTACAGTTATCAGTATTTAGAGGTGTACAATACTGTGAAAATACCAAAAGTTTAGTTCAGTAATAATTACCACAGTAAAAATAAGTCAAAAATATCAAAGTCAGATATAATGTTTTTTTTTCTCAAAGTATTTTAGGACATTACCGCGTCAATGTTGTGGCTACTGCGAATGGTTTTTCCGTGTATCCATTTTCCGTTCCAGTTCGTCCGTACCAAAATTCCATGATCTATTTCGTTCCATCCTCGCGTTGGTTTCTGTTTACATCACTTGTGGATTAGGTTTGTGATGTTGGACGTGAACAGTGAAAATGTCTTACATGGTTTTCGAAACGTGGATATATGTCTTTATTACTAAACAAACTGCGGTGATGTTTATACGACAAGAATAAAAATCTCGCATAACATTCTTTACAAAAAAAAAATATGTGTCATGAATTGTTGACAGATTGTATGGTGATTTATAAAATTTCATTTTTCCAAAACGAAGAAAAAAATAATCCAGGAAGACTTTACAGTAAGTTTTCTCACTAATTTTGTTGAAAACTTTTTTTTCTGCATGTAGTACCAAATTTTCGTTACGTTAGTTCCAGAATATTTGAATACCGATCGTTAGTCACGGCTTGACAATTACAATTACATTTTGGAATATACTGAAATTGCATATGATGTCAATATTTTTATCAAGTTTTTATGTAAATTTTGTTTCCGTATGTCGATAACACGTACGAAATTTTCACGCATTATTGTTTTAATATAATATATAGAGCGTTGCTATTTCCTATGATACCGACTGTACAAAGTTTTGTCGGTTGGAAATAGTACGTCGGCGTGTTGCACGAGTTGAGCCAATTAGAATCTAGCGAAGTGCAATAGTATTACGTTATTTGTTTACTTCAGAACTCAACTTAGAGTGAACGGAGAATTGTTTAGATTAGAATTTTTCATTGAACTTTATTTGAAGAACCGAACTAGTTCCACATTGTAGAATGAATTTCCTGTTAGGTATTCGTGTTTTTACATCGTGGTATATACACTGATCAATAGAGGTACGTAAATTTCGCAGATACATTCCAGGCCAGGTTGAACGACAATTACGTATACTTCATTGCCATGCCTGTGACTGGCTGGTGGCTGTTACGAAACGCGTTTGACTACTGCAAGCCAGTAGTAAATAAGGAAATAATGCGAAGTGCTATCGCTTGCTACCTGCTTATTCTGTTATAAGCCAATAAATAATCGATTGTGGCCAGTGGGTGTATAGCACTGACAAGTCTAGACTGCTGCCAGATGAATCAGCGAAATTGACGTACCTCTACTGATCAATAATAATAACAAGCATAACAACCCATAATTTCACAGAACGTAAGCAGAACTACCGTAACATCCACAACCACAACATCTGTCAGGCAACCAATGGTCACAGGGGCATTTACGTCCGCGAAATAAAAAGGAACGGGAACACAGAACTAGTACCGTCAACTTTATAGGTTTGTGAACAGTCATTTAACATTTCATTGCGAACCCTTCTTGGCCTTCCTACCTACGTTTGAAATATGTTGCAGAGAGTAGAGATTACTTCCTCTTTGACGAAACTACTTAGTGTTAATTAAATCAATTTACGTATGAATAGAACACTCATTAACCTACATCAATATAAGTTAGAATGTTCAGCACTCTTACTGAAAATATGTTTTTGACCCTCATAATAAGGTAAGAAAATAAAAAGATTCTTTCAGATTGGTGTAGGTTAGAAAGTAGTAACTATATTGAAACACAAAGATGAAATTAGGTGTTGGTTTTAAACCATACTTCTCACTAATAGAATAATACTGGCACGTAGAAAAATAATAACTGTAAAGTACTGTAGGCTAGTTAAGTGGCTCACGCGTAGAGGTTATAACTATATTAGGCATAAGCCTGTCAGCGGAACCTTCAGCATTTATCGATTTTGTACCTCACACACTCCAACGCAGCTCTACAAATGGATAAGGCAGCAGTTTAAAACTGAATGGGGGAAATATTAAAATCAGAAAACAATTAAAGGAAGAACTTTTGACGTTGAAATTTCCAAAATTTTCTACAGTTTTTGGTCAAATTTACACAATATTGCTTTGTCCCATCACTACACTGTTAGAAAAATTTTTCGTGAAATTTCGGAAAAGTACAGGCAAAAAAATTATCCAGAAATCTTCGTAAAATAACGGACAATCCGTATTCCTCGCTAAAGTTTAATTTCTTTAAACTACTGGCACTCAATTTTCCAGAAACTCTAAATATTCTTGTTTGTTATTTGTTTTCGATATCTTTAAGCGTCATTTAATAACCAGAAAAATTTCTAGAATTCGCCGGATACGAACCCACGACCTTGTAATTCCCAGGCAGACACTCTAACCCATTTATTTATTTATTTTAAGAAAATGTTGGGCACCGTGGCGTGGTCTCAACATAGCTAACGAGCCAAATATTCTCCCCTTTACAACTTTATTATTAGACAATACCCCAGTTGTGACAGTTTTATTGACTTCGACAGTTGAAATGACTCGAACGGACAAATACAAATCTTACACCCAACCAGACCTGGGAATCGAACTCAGAAACCCCGTACCATAGTCGGCCGGTCGACCAACTGAGCTACGGTGGGTCGGCCCATTACACCACAGTGAACGATAATGAGCAAGTGAGTTTCACGCAGTGGTATGAGACCAACTTTGAAAGAGACAACTTTTTTCATTAATACAAGCAATTTTTAAAGAAACACAACAAAATATTATTTAATATTGTAGAACCATATATCTACGAATTTATGAAAAGTTACGGCGAAACATCCGCAAACTGGCAATGCGGACTACATTTCGTAAACAAAAAATTACGGGAGGCACTTCCGTATAATTAAGGCTACAGTACTTTTCTGTAAATATTTCCGTGAATTTACGGAAATTTTTTAACAGTGTAGGGCCACAAGTCGGACGATGCCGTTGGTTGGCGTGTTTTCTCGGGGATCTTCCGTTTCCCCCGCCCTTTCATTCCAGGCTGCTCCATACTCACCTCATGTCACCATCACCAGCGCTGAATACCTGGATGTTAAGTGCTGCCAATATCTCGCACTCGCACTAGGGCCACGATTTTGTCACAAGACTTTTGCCTCTCTTTATTTCAGTGTCTCACGTGCACATCGCCAGCTGTGCTTCATGGTCATTGGCAGCGTGTCTTTGTTCAGACACGTTTCTCATTTGACTGCATCAATCAGAATAAGATTATTGTATCTCCGTAAGTATGTAATTTGCCAAGGCAAGTGAGAGTAAAATCATCCAATCACAGACGATGTAGCAGAGCTGCAGATGTGCACATAACTAGAGGCACGATTATTTCGCGTATTCATCTGATAGCAGCTTATACTTGTCAGTCCTATACACAAACTGGCTACAGTCGAATATTCATTGGCTTCTAACCGTACACACAGGTATACCACGTGTGTTCGCAACGAGTTATTTCCTTATATATTACTGGTTTGCAGTCGTCAAATGTGTATCAAAACTAAGGTTGTCCGAGCACAGTGATGACAGTAAAGTATACGCTGTTGACGTTCAACCTGACCTATAATCAATGCGCGAAATAATCGTGCCTCTACACATAACGCATTGAAAACAAATGTTTTAAAAATCTTTTCGCCATAAAATCGTGCCTCTATCCGTCACCAAAGAACTTTCGTGCCACCGTATTTTTTTAAAACACTGTAGCTACTTGCGCCTTGCACGATATGAGAACAGCTGTCAAATTTCTTAAAGGTAAACCACCAATCACTAGAGACCTGAAAAATTCGCGTTTTTGTTTGGACACAAGCTAGAACTCCAACAACTGTATGTTTGTGCCAAATTTGCAATTGGCCTTTGATTTATTTGACATTTCCTGGAAGTCTCTGAGCCAATAATGGAAATGCAACTAATACAGACATACATACTTTAACAGCAAGCAGCAAATGAGCATATGTTGTCAACTTCTATTCACAAATATATTTGCAAGCTAGCCTACAGGTCAGTGAAGCCGCGAGTTTTTCCGGTCTCTACCGATCACAAATATTCAGCAGCGGTGCACCAGAGATCTCATTGGTGCAGTCAGATGGAAACACGCTATTAATAACTAGACAAAGTAAGTTTCCACGTCAATATTTTTGCACCTCTTAGCTTCAGTGCCTTACGTGTACACCTGCAGATCTGCTTCGTGGTCAAAGATTAAATGTTTTAACTCCCAGAGGCTTGGCGTATCCACAAATCACATACATACGATGTCGCAGTTAATCTTTATATGACTGGTGCATTCAAGTGAAAGACGACACTACATACATACACACATCCGATAACCATAAAATATAACTGCAGAATGCATGTAAGTTACTGGAACAAAGTGGGGCAAACATATTAAATTCCCGATCTTTGTCAATAACTAAAGAAAAACGTGAGATTTAACGAAGTCTAGTTAATTGTAAACTTTCCCCGTGAGAAAACAGTGTCACTGCCCATCACTTTGAACGCAAGTCTCGTTATTTCCATCGGCTGTGGGAATTTCCATCAGTCTGAAATGAGAAGTTAATTTTGGTCTGAGCTCAGCAGCGACGTTTTTAAGGCTGACGACTGATACAAGAGGAGTTTGGAGCAACATAGAAACGAGGGGGCCGGAGGGGGGGAAGGGATATCCCTGAATAAAAAATAACAACCAACCGACCAACGACATCGCCCGTCACGATTCCCACACAAGCGTCACTCAATCTGGCATCTGCGGCTAGGATGCTAACAGGAAGGGCGTGGCTTCCTATGTGACGTGTCCACAGCCACACCACAGTATTGCCCTGTAGTAACGTCACTGTGATCTCTTTCCTGTTTCCCAGGCAGCCGGACTTCTCCTTGGGGTCTAGAACTGTCGGTGTGTTCATTTCACGCCCCCTCGCCAGTTGGAAGATGGAAGGGAGGGACTCCACAACCTTAGAGCATTGTCGCAGTCCTTACAGAAAGAAAATACCGTAACTTTTAAGGCACATTTACTATGCCTATATTGTATTATTTATTTCATACTTACTATACTGTAATATTGGAAGCCCCGGTTGGTGCAGTGGCTAGAGCGCCTGCCTCCTAACAAGCGTTGATACCAGACTGGGTTCAACCTCGACTCTTTGCGTGTGGGCTAACGCGGTGGTTGTTACTGTTGGCTTTCTATAGGTGTTCCTGTTTCCCCCTATAACCCCTTCGAATTCCGTTGATTTTTCACAGTTTGGCTTCAGAAGTCAGGTGTGATACGCTGCCATCGAATACCCTACACATATTACTAAAATTGTGTTAGTTTTTAATATGAAATCATGTTTTTGATGATAATAATAATACTTTCTTGAACATACAGAACAGTTTTGTACACTATTTTTCCGCTCCCTTAATTTTCTCCAAATCTCACCTCCATCCCCGCTCCAAATTACGTCTTCCCTGAATCCCCGTGAAATTTAGAACTGCCCGTCTGGGGGATAGTTCTGTAAACGACATCATTGTTGCACTCATCTTCCTACACATTTCAACGTCAGTTCGAAAAATATTTTTTTCTCGCCATTACGGCGATGTGCCCTGTTACCGGTAAAATAAGGCTCCCTATTAGTTTTGCTATTTTTATAACTCGATCTGTAGTTAAATTGTGTGACACAGTATACGAAGTGTAGTGCTGTGAGACGATAGTCAAGTGTTACAATCAGGAACAAATATTCTAAACAGGAACAGCACCACATTGCCTTTAGCCCATACGTATGAACTTCGAGTTGCCTCTAGCACACAAACCTAGCATTTCCAAACATATGTCCCGTGAGCGTTTTCGTTCCTTACCCTCTCGGGAATCTTTCCCAGCAAATCGATCACGTTGCTAAAAATCACCGAATATAAATACTGAGTGGGGCAGCGGCGGTTGAATGGTCAAACCACTCGCCTTGCGGCATGGCAATATGCCTGGATTTTAGCATATGGGAATCGTGCCGCGCGATGACGCAGGTCTTCGTGTTTTCTAGGTGAGCTCCCTTGTTGCCTCTACCCGGCGCCACTCCATTGTAGGAACTCACCTCATGTAATCTTCCGGAGTACCCAAATACCTACCGGCGTCCAGTGGTACATCTACTATTCGTGATGTGATTTCCTGGCTCTCGGGTACCCACCCTATACGATATTCATATGTTTTAATACAGCGTGAAGTACCATTCTGTTTCTGTTGTGAATTACAACTAACTGCATGTGTCCAAGCTGAAAGAATACCTAATTATTCAGTACGTAGGAAGCGATAGTTTTTCCCGTAACATACCTACCACACTTTACATGAAATTTATGGCTTTTTCTACGAAGGAGTGTTGATTTTAAGGCCTTTGAAATTAAACGTTTAGCTTGTATGCTTATTTAGGAAACAAAAGTGGCTTCTTCGAAAAAAAAAAACTTTCTTCAGAGAGTTGTTGATTCTGTCAGTTTGCTCCAGTAAGTCGCAGGCAAACTGATATAGTCGTGGTTTCAGTTCTGGCGTCTCGTCCATATTATGCACGCAACCGCTTTCGAAGCACATTATCGACAGTCGATTGTGGCAACTACAATTTTTTATAAGCTCGAAGAATTAACATTCTTGGGCTGCGGAACAATGCACAGTGTGTTGGAGACACGCTTCTCTCCTCCTCCAAGCGTGACTTTCAAAATACTTTCCGTGGTCACGAAGTTGCTGTACCATTCCTTCATTCCCTGCACATCAGATGTCTCCGCCTAAAAAAAAAGTTGCAACTCAAACTCCCTTTGCACATTAATCTATATCTTCAAGAACTCGACTGTTATACCTTGTTTCGTATAACTTCTACAAAATCTTACAGCTACTTATGGGCAAAAACCGGTAATATTTTGTAATAAATATCACAATGTAAAACATTTTAAATTCCAAAATGAACCTGAGATGTCGATTTCACAATTCGTACTGTAAATTGTGTCTTGCATTTAGACACAAATTACCAAATATTAACAGTTATTGTTAGGGAACTGTTGATTTTCGCGAAAAGCATTTTGCCCCTCTTTGTTTCAGTGCCATATTTATAGAGACCTGAAAAATTCTCGTTTTCTTTCAGGCACACGCTAGGATTCCATCAACTTTAAGTTCGTGCTATTTTCACAATTTTCACACTTATTTGACACCGCCTTGAAGTCGCTGAGCCAATAATAACAATATAACTAAATACAGACCCATTGCACTGTATCTGCGAGCAGCTAATGGATATTTGTTGTTTACTTGAGTACACATATATTCTTGAAGGCTAGCCTACATACAAGTGAACACCCGAATTTTTTCCGGTCTCTATTTATTTGCATATCTGCAGCTCTACTTCAAGGTTAGTGATTGGACATTTTAACTTTCACGAATCATGGGGGTTCTAGCCATAGACGTGCCGTGTTGCAGTAACCTTGCTGTGATTGGCTCAATGAAATGACAGTAGTCTCTTCATAAAGACAGACACGCTGCCCAGTAACCACGAAGCAGAACTATAGGTAGGGCCCGGTAGTTTTCGCGAAAAGATTTTTGCCCCACTTTGTTTCAGTGTCTTACGTGCACACCTGCAGTTCAACTTCATGGCTATTGACAGAGTGTTTTTGTGCAGAGTCGTTATTCATTTGACTGTGCCAATCAGTACACGGATAGCTGTCACACATCATGTCTGTGATTTGCGGGTTTAACCTCCACACGCTGGGTGTTACGGCATCCAATCACTGACCACATAGCAGAGATGCAGGTGCGCACGTAAGGCACTGAAACAAAGTGCTGCAAAATTCTTTTCGCGAAAATTACC
>PNEQ01108352.1:0-81146 GCA_003012365.1 Medauroidea extradentata
TGTGAGTGTGTGCATGTGAGTGTGTGCATGTGAGTGTGTGCATGTGAGTGTGTGCATGTGAGTGTGTGCATGTAAGTGTGTGCATGTAAGTGTGTGCATGTGTGTGCATGTGAGTGTGTGCGTGTGAGTGTGTGTGTGTGTGTGAGTGTGTGCGTGTGAGTGTGTGTGTGTGTGTGAGTGTGTGCGTGTGAGTGTGCGCGTGTGAGTGTGTGCCAAATTGTGTCAATTTTGATGCCCAAAATCCACAAAAAAAGTGCAAAAACTATACATACTTGGTTTAGGTTATTGAGAAATGATTGTATTTTTCTCCAGTTTGATTTATCACTTTCATTGCCAGATCCAAAAGTAAAGCTCTGTAGTGCTGGATACAGCTTGATAGCAACTGTTACAGCACGTTGAGTATCGGAAAGCCAGAGAGTATCTCCAACAGGTGTAGGAGCACAGAAGTTGACACCATTGCCACAGGCTGTTTCCAAAATACCGTATTTACTCATGTATAATGCGCACTTTTATTCCAAAACAACTGATAAAAATTTAGGGGTGCGTGCTATATACGGAAAATAGAAAAACAAACTACGTGGAAAACAGCCAATGGGATAGCCTGGGAGAGGAGGGGAGGGGGGAGAAAAAATAAAACAGAGTCGTAGTCGTAAACTGAGGGGTGTCAAGAGTGGAAGGCAGAGATGTTCTGACCGCCCGATTCCTCCATCATTACTCCTCTTCCTTTTCTTTATCTCAACCCTCCCTCCCTGCTGTAACTAATGCTGTTAGAAGCCAAATTTTTTTTGTTTGTCCTTATCCACGTTTCTTTTCAAAGTGTTGCACAGTGCTTACACGATATGTAAGTTAAAATCTTGTCTGAAGTTGCCAGAAGCTTTAAACTGTCGGTTACGAAGTATGCTGCTCTGCAGTTTGACGTGGCAGAAACAAAAGTTAGTAGGTGGTGGGCGGAAGCAATATGAGATGTTAATTTTGACGTCTCGCAGCGAACAGCTATCTTTCTGTGGAGAAAGAAAGGAAGTAAAAAAGGTGACACTGTTCTTTCTCCCCCTTCCTCATGCGGAAGAGAGAAGGCAAGGCAAAGTGGCAGAGTGGTGGTTGGGGCCTCACAGTCCCCAGCTTGTCGCCATGCCAAGCCACATTCCTGAGCTCTGTTGTCATGGCACGTTATGTAGGTTGGAGGATTTGGGGTAGGAGCTGTAGGCACAGCAAAGCAAGAGGGGCGGGAGTGGGGTGGCTGCAGCTAGCAAGCGACCTAGATAATAGCTGAAAAAGGGAGGCAAGCCACACGCCACTCCCACCCCCAAACACCCTGCTCGCCACCATCATCTCTGCAGACACACTCTAGCCAGTGTGAATGTTATCTTTCATCTTTCTTTTCTTTGTTGTAAGCCATGGGTTTATTCCATCCCCTTTCGTGCAATAAGTTGATGCCTCCCTCACGCTGCTTCACCATTTCCTACTCCCTTGTTTTTTCTTTACATGCTGGAAGGCACATAATTTTTTTCCTGAAACTTGTAAAAATCGTGCTGCGCACTATACACGAGGGTGCACTATACACGAGTATGTACGGTACTTCTGTTTACTGGACTATGATGAAAAAATTAATACAGTAACTTCAAGAATCATTGAAGCTCTGTACATAATGGTATTTTTCCAACTGCATCTTTGATTGCAAGTTCAGGGCAGTGGGCTAAGGAATGGACATAAATCATACTGGGATTCAGTTGTTTAAACGTCTGCACTCCGCTGTACATACCTCGCAATACTACTGCTGCATCACTTCCAAAACCCACTAGGTGATCCAAAATTTCAGCAACTCCTAAACCACAGTATTCCTCTAGTACATTTACAATGGACTCATAAATCTGTGTGGCATTAGGTCTTTCAACATGTTTAACAGCAACAAAATCATTGTGTAAATTGCCTTAAACACAGTAACTATAACTTGTTCAAGAACAGCACAGTCTGTTGTATCACATAATATGGAGAAAAATGGAGCAGCCTTAAGACTTTCATCAATTTTCTTCTGCTCCACGCTGCCTACAAAACTAATAACAGATTCAGCACAGTTTTTGTCAGTAATGTAAGTTTTATCTATAGCTAAACCTTTCTTCTTGTCCAGTTCACACAGCCACTTGCAATCTGTAAATGGTTTCCCATGTTAAGTAATAGCATGGCTATTTCGAAAGAGAATACTAAATAAATTTTCTTTCCTGAAATTGCTGCAACCAGTGATGAAAGAAGAATGTGAAGTCTTTTCCTGAAATTGTTCACACGTCTTGCAAAACATTACATTTTAATCAGGGTCTTAACGAACCCACAGAAACGTAGCAGACGCCAAGCTTCTTGATAATTCCTACGCTGTGTTGTTTCATCGTACTTCTTGTTGTAACATTGTTTATAGGTCATTCGGGATAAATTGAGCACTCAAAAGAGCCATTATTAATTTCTGTTTACTGCCAGTTTATATCTTTCTGCAGCATGTAAACATAAACACTGCTACGTACTTTTATTTACATAGGCTTGCATAATGTTTACATCTACATTACACTGGCCTGAAAATGTTAACAATATCTACTCAAATACATGGGTATTGAAAAATATTTAACCAATAGTAATCTTAGTTATAAATACCTGCGAGTTATCGTCTTTTAATAGGCCTACTGGTATCTGTATATTGACTAATTTATACGACCCGCACTATAGCTGTAAATATGTACACATCAAAATCGAATTTGTAATACAAAACCGCCACTAAAAAAACACATCACATAATCACAATTTAAGAATTCATATTTTGTTCAGTTATACTGCCATGAACAACGATGACGCACTCAACAAATCAACATCTTAGTTTAATATGCTGTTTCTAAATCAAGATACCTCAAGTAGGCGATCGTAACCCATAACTTACAAATTACCAATGAAAAAACAGTTATTTCTAATACTTTTGAATGTGTTTTACCAGAAAAACATATTTATTGCACAAAGGAAAACTCAATAACAGTTCCAAGCTAAGCGGCGAACGCAGAAAACCCTTGATGCTACCTGTCGGTGGAATTTTGAACTACGTCAGTGGGCGTGGAGTGCTAGATGCATATTCGCTAATGACTGTTGAAGTCGAACGCCCCGGATGTATCACTTTCTGCTGGCGCTAATTAAGTAAAATTATACAGTCAGTAGGTATGTCAATAATATAATAAACAAATTTTAAAATATATTAATTACAGAGAGGTCAATTCCATTTTATGTTCTTTCAGTAATGTTGTATTTAAATGTAAAATACACAGAACTACATGCGATAATTCGCTGCCAACTGTACAAGCAATAATGTAACTGTTGTCAATGTTGAATTATATGCACCAATGGCTAGTGATTTTTTTCAAAGGTTAAATCTTAATACTCACTTTATCCTGAATGATCTTTACCTGCACCTGTCTGTGGTTTTTTTTTTCAAGTGGTTTTGAAATGTTTCACAGATATTTCCTCATACTGCGATTTCAAAATTTACTGTGCACTATTTAAAAATTATATTGAGTACTTATTTAACACACTACACGTGCCCATAAACGTAAGAAAGAAACAAAAAATCCTTGCGGGCCGGACGTTGCATTGTTAAAGTATCATAGGTAGGGGAAGCGAGGCTAAGCAATAATTTTTTGTCTTGAAACGAGTCTGTCTGAACAGCTGAAAGGGAGCAAAGAAAAATTAAAAACAAGAAAAAAAAATCATGGGCGGTGGGCTGTATGTGAAAACGAGCATGTCTAGTCTCCGCACTGCTTTTCAACGCAGTCAATTTAGGTTTGGTAGTGTTTAAACGTAGACCAGACATGTTTTCTATCGACACACTGCCGAAATAAAATTACAAACTGGTAACCTTTCTCAAAGTCAACACTGATACGTGCAGCCAGATCTGTTCTTGAATATTGGCTTCGAACTTAACTTTGTGCAGTCTCTGAACATCTATCACAACTAGCACACGAAAATACGGCAACTACCAATGTTGGCATCATTAATTTTTGCCTGCAAACCCATCACCTGTCCGTACTGATTTCTACCTGTCTCAGGCAGGCGGACAGGTGTTAAAACTGAACACTGGTCGAAATTAAAAAAGCGCTATTTTATTTTAAGAGAAATAAGCTTACTTGGAATGGGTAGGGGACCGAGTTCTCAAGTCAGAAGAATGTGTCAGTGCACTTTACATAGTCGCAAAACTGGCCGCAAGCATGCTTCACCGTATTTGACCATACATGCTCCTGATATCACAAATTTTCAAAGAAATTTTTTTGAACGTTTCTCGAAAAGACCTCGTTATAACAGAGTTATCACAATTATCGAGCTCGATATTTCAGAATTCTACTGCACTATCATTAATCATTAATCAAAACACTTCTGACAATATTTTCACCCACTCGTGGATGAATGTTTTCCAATTAAATGTGTGTGCAGAAGTTTTCAAGATCCAGCATGTCTTAATTTCATACGGCTTCAATAGAAACATTATTGAACCTATTCATCATCATATGGACTTTAATACAAAACCACATACAGTAAAACCCTCGATATAACGACATCACACGGTGCCAGGAAATTGTGTCGTTAGATCGCCGACGTCGTTAGTCCCAAGGTTAACTAAATTTCACCTCCCCCCCCCCAAATAAAAGAAATTTGTTTTTTTTTTCTAGAATTTATGCAGAACAATTGGTGACTTTAAAAAAGTTTTCATTGAAATTATATTTTAGTACGATGAAAAGGTGTCTTCCAAATAAAATGGTACCCCACAATCACCCAGCGTGACGTGTGGGGCAGTGCGGCGCACTCAGTTTGGTTTGTGTAGGACAGGGGAGGGGAGTGGCCGGGTCTCTGGCCTTGGCTTGCCTCCTGGCAGCTTGTGAGCGCGTGATTCATCCTGCTTGTCTCGCGCGAAGCAGATTCAGACTACAACAGAACAAGTCGTATTATTTACGTGAATGTATACAGCAACGATTTTAAAACATTTCAGTACAGCCATTGAGTCTTTTTTTTTACTGCGCACAAACTGTAACAGCCTGTCACAATTATAAGCATTTACACAATACTAATAAAAGTGCGTATTAAAGTACAAACATTTTAAAAAAAGTCTGTATTTTTTAAAAACTCGAACGCCTATTATGAACGTGAATTTAGAGCCACTCAAAAGGGCAAAAAAATTGACTTTTCAAGGTGCCGCCACGTATAAAATAACAACTGAATTACTAGTCGCTAAAAGGTGTAGGTCTATTAGAAAAATCATGCAACTATGCACAACGCATCAGTTTAATGCTCTGTACTGCGAATAAAGGCGAAGTGGCTCTCGGTGCGCTGGCTGT
The DNA here is from genome assembly GCA_003012365.1 of Medauroidea extradentata. Lineage (NCBI taxonomy): Eukaryota > Metazoa > Arthropoda > Insecta > Phasmatodea > Phasmatidae > Medauroidea > Medauroidea extradentata. The sequence goes on from PNEQ01108352.1 coordinate 5,352, forward strand.
AGCCTCTCTCATTGCTCCACTGTCGAGCGAGCATAAAACAAAAACCTTATCAGCCCACATGCCGCACACGACGACGGGACTGTTGTGTTTGCGTCATAGGCCGTTTTTACACCATAGCGCTTTCATAGCCACATGACGAGTGATCAATAACACAGCGGAAGTTGTCAAGGTCAAGCCGAGCTCAGTTCTGCAGCTAAAGAATAAAAGATGAGATAACGCTGGATTTTTTTTCTTTTACGGACTGAGTGCAATGCTGGTCCTTTTTTTGCCGTGCTGTAATGAGGGCGGAAAAAAAAACAGCGTCGTCTCTTCATTCAACCCCCATCCCCTGGGCTATCACAAGACACGGAAACATGGGAGAGTCACCGAGTGGGAGAGGAAAAACAAACACGTGGCTCTGCTTTGTGGCGAGACAGGATGCTAGTTGCACGTGACTATCAGACAGTCGGCAGTTCATGTGCATGTACGCAAGCACAATCTGGTTTGTTCGTAGGGAGGGGGGGGGGGAAATGTTTATTGGCTGGCGTGGACAGTCAGGAGGGATTGTTTAGTGGCGTGTTTCTTACAGCACAGCACTCACAAAGGAAATTGCAACACGGATGATTTTCCTTATATTTTCAATTTTTTGACCCGAATTTTTCACGGTTCCTCAAAAAGGTTGTAAATTACCATTGCTATGCCACTTTGCATATCGAACTGCATAGCTCAGGTGAGGACATGTGGAAGAGTGTGCGAGGGAAGTTCAGGCAGGAGGGAACGTGGAGAAGTGACGGGGAGCATTAGGAGATAAGGCAACGTTAGTCATCACGTCTCACATATGTCGGTGTTGCGCGGGCGGCCTACTCACCCGGCGCGCGCTTCAACTATATTACAGCCAAAGTTTCTAGCATTTTTACACAGATTTTATTTTGTTTCACAGCTGCATATTACTAATTTATGATAACTGTATTATGTTACTGTTTAATGTACACCTAATTATTTTTAATTAACGTTTTACTGAAATCTATTTCATTTTGCTTAGCTTTGATAAATTTTTTAAATATTAATTTTTCCACGGTTCCTGAAAAGTATGTCGTTAGATCACCAATGTCGTTAGATCCGATGTCGTTAGATCGGGGTTTACTGTATGCAGAGTCTAGGTCATCGTAAATTTGTCATATTAGTACTTCAATTTTAAAATACAGTCTTGGCCAGATCAGTATTCCTGCACACTCGTATGTACTGTCACATTTATTCGTAGTTTGCATAACTGCTAATAACAGAGCAAAATTGTTTTATCACAGTAAACATGTTTGATAATTAGCTGGTGACACTTATGATAAACAGCAATAAATACAATAAAAATATATAAGCTACAGCCATCAACAAATCAATTTCAGCAGTCATGTTTAGCTCGCATCACTCGCTGCCCAACTATGGTAAAACTGCCGTAAGCAGGAGTGACTGACACGAGGGGTGACTTTAGGACGTCTTTTATACCATTTATTTTTATCCATACTTTCAACTGTGGGTAAACATTAATTAGATGTCATGTGGATATTTAATATTCAGAATTTATTGCAAGTAAGTTTCTTTATTCTGGACAGCCAATTATATGCAAAAAATAATTTTCTGTAATGTCCCAAAGTCATCCAACCTGTCCCAACTCACCCTCACTGACAGTACCAAAAACAATTTAAAATTAAATTTATCATTTTCTTAATGATTCAATTACCTAAACTAACCAGAAGTACACACACGTAAACAAATTCAGCTTGGCAAAGCCTACAACTCAAAAATTTGTACATGGCAGTTATGACGCAACAACACCAAGCCATACAAATTTTTTTTCTAAAAAAATCAACATACGTAAGAAATGTTGTAAGTTTTTCATTTAGTTATTTTATGTTGTCAAGACACACACATTTATTAATAATTTTGCTGTTATTCAGTTTCTAAAACTAAATGTTGCTATGTTAAGGATGTTTGGGATCAAAAACCAGCTAATAGTATTTCAACAACAGGCAGTGGAAGTAGGAGACATATGGAATGACAAACTTAATTTGCGAGTGAGACTGTGAAAACATAATGTTTCCAGATGCAAGGGGAGATGTGGGTGGCCACAGTCAAAGATTACCATTTTCTCCTACTGACAGTGATTAATGTTGAAGGGGTGATATCTTAAGGCCTTGTTACCAAGTTTTGCAGTGATTTCGAAAATATTTTTTATTGCTACCTAATACTCATATCAAAATTTCGCTGCACAGTTTTGACACTTATATGTTATAATCTGTAGCTGAATTTTTTTTGTAGAATTATACTGAACGGTTTTTTAGATTTCATTACCCAAAGTACCACGTTTTTCGTCGTGAAAATAAGCAAAAATGAAGGAAATTACTTTTTGCTGGCGAATGGTACATTATTTAAAAAAAAACGCGTCCACAGTATTGTGCATCGTGTGATTGTACATTGACTCAAATTTTTTCAAAACATTTGGTTAAAAAAATTTTAGTTTTATTGGCACCAGTCTGAAAAAAACTCGGGAACAAGCCCTAAATATGTGATGCTCAAGTACAAAGCCGGCCATGAGATAAGCAACATATTGCAGTCAAAAAAAGCACAACACATATTTCTCAAATGATCTTATTCAACTTTCCAAAATTTTTTAAAACATTTTTTTAACGGTTCCCAAAAAAAAAAAAGTTATTTTGAGAGGGTTGCTAATGTGGAGGGCGAGAAATTGGGACTACAGTCAGTCCCAAGAAAATAAGCTTACGCAATATTCTTTGAGGAATATATATTACTATGCAGACATCAATCCACACAAAAGGAAGTTTTTGAATAAAATTCTATCTGCTGAAGCTCCTCACACAGCTTGCAAACCTAAAAAAACAGCTTTTTAATGTGCTTTACCAACCACAGCAGAAACTGTTTTATCACAAATGTTATTACATGTACATACCTTGTTCTTACAATACATGGGCCTTCTAGTGGGATCTGGTTCTTCAAAGACAGCAATGGGGCATTTTATATCACAAACTAATTCTTTCCTAACTCTCAAAGACGGCATCAAATCTTGACTTGGATTAGTCGAGTATTGTTCATTTGTTTCATCTTCATGAACTGTAACAGAATGTTTCAAACAAGCACAACCATTTGACAAATTTATCAAATAACAAGAAAACATATTGAAATGCAACTTCATAAACATTTTTCACATCTGAAGAACAATCATTTTTAACACAAAAAAATTCTTGATTTTACTATTTGAAGAGTTTGTTCAATTGTGTAAAGGCACACGCTTCATAATTTGTTCACACAGATTGTTGTCTTCGCAATTAGCACAGTAGGTGTAAAGCTAGATAATTATTTTGTGCATTGTTTTGAACTACAGAAAAGTTACCTTTAAAATAAGGACATCTTTAACTACTGCCCCATCTCTCTCATGAGGACAAGAATGCACTTTTATTTAGTTAGCTGGATTCAATATCTATCGGCAGAGGAGGGGGAAGTATTCTGACATGATGGTAACAGTAAAACAAAGCCACTTGCAAACATCCAGCCAAAAACATTGCTGCCCCAAATGTCACTTTCCTATAACTTCGTCTTTTACTTTGCAAGACTTTTCCAAGACTTCCGTGTCAGGCAGACACGCACATTAATGTGGTCTGTTCCTTGCGCCAAAATAATTACATAAGAATCCACCCAGAGTTTTTAGATACAGCGTGTGATACTCCAATGGTAATGTAGTAACTGTTGAAAATTCAAACAAGATGGACCTAACTACAAAAGTGAGGCATGTTACCATTACAGATTAACACACTACAATTAAATATGCATTCACAGCAACTTGGTTTTTGTACTGTTTGTAATCTGATTATGGCAAGTAACTCAGTTTATTATGAAACCATTCAGTGTAGCCTGCATATCAGCATGTTTGTCTCTCTCCCAAGTCATAACAATAATGGAGTATTCAAACTCCAAAACTTATGCGCATAAGATTATCCTAAAATAAAACTTACTGGGAAACTGAAGACTAGCGACTCGAGTCACAGGAGCCGCAGAAGCCATAGGAACACCTGTTCTTGTTTTCCGATGGGCATTTGTCCATGGCCCCGGTTTTGATACATTCTCCTTGAGAAGCACCTCTCTGCGAGGGACACGCTGCAACTCTGAGCTCAGATACGAGTCTGCTGTAGCCTCCTCCTCTTCCTGTCACAACAGTGAGAGACAAAACGGAAGAACATAATCTCCAAGTCATGTTATAAAACAGGTGTACTTATAACATTCTGAACCATGTTCTTTGACATACTGCACTGCAAGAAAATGTTGAAGAGTTGCTTAAAAACCCAAATAAAACTAAGCATGTAGACGTTTAAAAAAAAAAAATAATGAGCCAGAATTAATTGTTGCCAAAAATTATATATAGAATGTACACAGTCCCAAGGTAGGAGAAGATATCAAGGAAATCCAGAACAAGAAATAAATTAAAAAATATATTAACAAAGAAATTAAACTAGACATATGAAAATGTCACAAAACTGGCCAAGAACAATGACAACACAATGAGATAATACAAACAAAAAATGGCAAACTTCCTTTGACAACATGCAATGTTTCTGGAACTGGGTTCTGTTCCCAACTTCAGGCACACGTACAGTCTGATGTACTCTAGTAGACCGACTTCAACAACTTGGCAACTGTCACTCAAAAAGACCTGTATCAAAGTAATTAAGTGAAGAAGTATTGGTCAGAAGTCTTCAGTGCTAGAGACGTGTGACATAAGGTGAGTAAGGAGCAGCGCCAGAATGTGTGGCGAAGAAAACAGAAATTGCTGAGAAAACTAACAACCCAACAGCAAACTATTAGCAACCTTATGTTTGTTGTATATAATGCAGTTGAATTATTGTAATGTGGGCGTAGCGCGATAAGCGTGATAGTGGAATAGGCAGTAATGGGCAATGTGTCATAATTGGATGTTTGCATGGAGACAGTTAGTGTAATTATAAGCTTTTGGTTTCAATTAACGATTGGCTGCCTATGTATTGGTTAGGCATAGCGATAGCGAATGCCCTGGGAAAAAAAGGAGGCAGAGTAAAATGAGCTGTTTCAGTATCAACCTAGACTCAGGCTAATTAAGTTTCAAATCCTGGAAATTACCTTTCTAAATTACAGTATTTTCCGATATAAAGAACAACCCCCACATTTAAGACAAATCGTGGTTTTTAAGAGACAAAATCTTGTAAAAAGTTAATTATATATTATTTCCTTTACCAGAAACAGAAATATTTAGTTAGTTAAAATATTTTAATGCTTTTACTACGGGTATATAAAAATCATGGGAGATGCATAAACCGATAACAGTCTACAACTGCACTCTGGGTGTCCACATGCCTTGGAAATGCACGGCGGTAATAACACGTGATCAGCAACATTGGCTGCTGCTGCCCGCAGAACGCTACTTGGCAACGCCAGACTGAAGCCCAAAGCATGTCACATGGCAACGCCAGACTGAAGCCCAAAGCATGTCACATGGCAACGCCAGACTGAAGCCCAAAGCATGCCACATGGCAACGCCAGATTGAAACCCAAAACATGCCACATGGCAACGCCAGACTGCAACCTAAGCTTGTAAAGTCATTGCAAGCATGCTCACTGTGGTTGGAAATGTACATTTCTGCGCTGGCAGAAACATTCATTTCATTGGTAGTGTATGCCTATATTTAAGCGTGGGATTTGCAGCTGGTCTGCTGTTTTCACTAAGGATAGGACATGCTACGAGTCAGAAGGATCAGATGGTAGCCAGCCGACCGTGCTGCGTTCTGGGGGCTCATGACGTAAATTTGGAAGTAGTCAGAGGCGGCCAAAGGGGACTTGATGTTCATCTGTAGTGCGAGGAGGTAGTCGGCTTGACCCAAGTTGGAAAACAGGTGGTTGCGACTTGATGTTAAAGACGCACGCGAGTGAAATGACTATGTATCGTAGAGACAGCGAATGCAAATTTTGTTTGCGCGGAAATGTGTGTTTTCCGTAGCTTTGAGCCTAACTCTAAGAAACGACTCCAGAGGCTGAAGGCCTATACAGTATTACCTTTTACTAGAAACAGACACTTGCATGACACTTCCAAAACTTGGGGCAAGTCCCCACCAGTTCAAATAACCAATGCTTATAGCGAGTTAAAAAAAGGTTTATTCTCTAGCAAAGAAAAACGCATTTAATCTCAATAATTCACATTTAATGCCCACTTTGATCAAAAAGCTCACCCTTCGGGCAAACCACAAAATCTGAACAAACATTGTTACATTCAACTCTTCGCTAACTAATACCAATCTCATTACCACACTACTCGTTAAACATTTATGACAGATCGGTGCGCATCATCATTTCATTTACCCATTCATTCCAATCACACCACATTCATTCCCGAATAACTGCTTCGTGAACGACGTGTCAAAGGGTCACTGATTCAGACATTTTAAGAAAACTGTTTAGTTCCTCCGTGTTTAGGACAACAGGGTACTATGAACTAGGCTTCGCCGGAGTCCGACAGTAAACGTCCAAAAAGCCTCCAACCAGGCAAGAACTTCTCCCGCTCCTTCTCAATTTTAAAGAAATGAAATGATAATCACCGCAAGGTGATTGGGCCTCAACTTAAGGCAGACGGAAAACTCGCCACTGAACTCCCCTGATCATCGTGGAAAGCTTCTTACTCACAAGGCAACATGCCAGATGTTCCTTAATCCAAAGGCTTCGCGGGCCACTTAGGCCGCGACTTTCGACACTTCCGCATGCCGATGATGACTCCTTGTTTTCGTCTAACACCTCAGTTCACAAGACCCACACTCTGGCCTCTCGAGCCCTGGATGTTTACACCTTCACGTCTGACCTAAGAGTGGCCGGCCTCCACACGTCTTGCGAATCCACTGCTCGCTTCACTCACGCCCCTACCGCCGGAACTAGGCCTCCCCCCCCCTCCAGGCCCTCGCCTCCATGGCCAGTGGAGAAGCAGGACTGGCAGAAAAGGGGAAGACATAGCGCAGTCAACTGGGGCAACCCTTCTCGCTAAATAACCTACCAGACCAGGCAAACAAGAGAGGAAAAGAGGGAAAACAGACTCTCAAACAAAGCCCCAAAACTCAGAACCCCCTAGCAAACTAATATATACTTAAGAAAAAACTGATACGCACCCCACAGCCCTTGGAGCTTGATGAAAGAATTTGTATTGCCAGCACTGGAGCTGATAACAGCTATTTCAGAAGAAATGCTTGTTGCATTAGAGTCGTGCATCGCGTTTTGACTGTGGAAGTCACGGATTGCCACTGTTTCGACTCGTGGACTTTTAGATTAGGCACAAGCATTTGAGGACTAGTGTGTCAGGCAATTACCTCTTTCCTTTTGTCTGAAGTCTATCATGTTAATTGTTTACCACAGTATCAAATACTAAGTGGCTACTATAACACAAGATCATAAGCGAGATTAGGTGTAATATTTGTTTCTCTCATATTTTGCCTGTGGTGTGTGAAAATTTACTCGTAGCAATAGCTACGATCGCCTGGTGCTGAAGTAAGTCCGATTTTCGACGTAACTAGAATTTACGCGACGAATGGGGCATGAATTAGCCCCATTTGGTTTTCTGCTGGGCCTAAGTGAAGGGCTGTTTTTGGTTGCTGTGGTTGCCTTATAGTGGGCATTTTGCACGTGAGACTGGTCATCGTTTATTCAGGTATAGAGTAGACATATTTTTTGTGATGATCTGATCTGATCGTACTGACTACCGTGTAGTGCTTTTGTGATGCTTCCTACGATATTTAACTATACTCTGCTGATAGGTCGCCGCTAAGTAGAGCGTGCAATTTGTTTACCGGCTGAATAAAGTAACGTAAAATTACTTATGATCAACAGTGCACTCCGTGACTTACAAACAAGTCGTTATTAACTGGCTTCTGTGAAGCGAAACTGTTTTGATGCAATTCATCATTTGCCATGCGAAATAGTTGATTTACTTGTTGTTGTAACTTGGTACAAACTTACTGCTTTATTTATTGGGCAATTATATTATAGGCTACATTTGTCTAAAACTGTGTGCCCTGTTGTGTGCCAAAATCTACGTTTTGGATGAGTTGGTATAGTATTGCAAACGAACCAAAGTTGTTATAAATTTACAGAGTATTAAAAAATTGTGAATATGTAAGTTGAGCAGCAAATTTTTTTTTCACTAAATCCACCCTTGATTTAAATATGTGTGTTGAAGATATTCAATTTGCAATTAGAGCCAACCCTTTCTTAACTTTCACTTCGTAACATCTTCTGGTAAGGCCTGTTTGTGGCACAGAAGGCGTTACAGTTGCTGCCTGCCAGTTACTTCTAAATATAACGCCAGACACATGACTCCGGACACCTTCCCCAATAAGTCATACACAGCAGTTACCGTACATTGACAACACATCACTTAAAAATATAAACAAATATTTAAATTTTATTTATTACTGGAAATTGCTTCTATTGAGGAAATAAAGGCTCACTCATATTCAAAACAATAAAAAATACATAAAAACATTCAAATCACAACAGCAATTCCTTCTATTTGTGCAATCAAATGTTTAAATTTATTGAAGTGAAAACACATGAAAAGACTGCCAAACAAAATGTACTTTTTCATTACATCTACCAAAACCATTTCTGCGAGTTGTGAATTATGTGGGTCATTTCAATTTACCAATTGGAGAAAATGAACATTCTCTGTTGACTAGCCAGTTGGTGAAGCGCTCCTTCAACTTTGTTTGGATGACTTCTCCTCAAAATCAACTGGCAGTTTCTGAAATATTGAGGTTCTGCGTCGAAGCGATAAGCCACTACGTTTTATGAAATGTCTTAGCCAGGAGCGAGAATCTTCAAATTCTGCCAATGAAATATCAAAAACTCTGCGAAATTTCTCTTGCTTCTGTCAAGGGACTGAAGTTACAGGCATGCACGTTTCACGCTACTTGCGTACATACTATACAAGCACACTTTCCACCTCACGTCAATTTTCACATTTGGCCCACGAAATTATCTTCGCTTAGGTTTGCTAGCCGCAACTTTGCTCCTATGTTTCTCCACCGCTGAACATTACATTCGCTAACTGAGAATTTCCAGGCGGCCGAGCAATTACTTGTTTCTTGAGTATACATAACTGTCCTTTTGAACCTAGCATTTACATATAACTACATAATGCTCTCCATATTTACACCTCAAAACATGTCACCAATATCACTAAATCTGTCTACAATAAAGTTTTAAACAGCACTAGCTAGTAGGTTTTAATTTTTTTAGTAACAGGCCTTTGTTTATTGTGTTGCATGAAGGTCACAACACACTAGATGTTTATGGTACCTAGATCTCTGCTTGGACATGCGAGCTGGCGAAAGAAAGTATTTAGGAAACGTGTTCTAGTTGTATGGAAGGCCAAGCAGCACATACTTCGTTGTGAGGTAAAAGTGGTAACGGGATATTTGTTTCGGTTTAAGAAGAAACATGTAAAATTGTAACATCAAATAACTCCACAATTTACAGCTTTACTTTCAAACGCTTTTTAGAGTACCAACATTTTTCACACCTTCATATACGAGTAGCAATTTTTAAGGGCCAAAAATATGCAAAAATAGTTGCCTCATATGCTGGAAAATATGGTAGAGATGGTTTAAGTTACCCGCTCAACTTTGATTTCTTGGCCCAATCAGGGACCCTCCTCGATGTTAAAGCAGGGGAATTGAGTTTTCATTTTGGTAGCCAACTAACCTCAATGGTTAAGGTGACTGTCTCCCCCCCCCCCCCAATCTGCTCTCAGATAATCAGGCGATTTCACTTCAGGTCGGTCAAATTATGAAAGTGTTCTCCAAGGTCATTATGACCAGCCTGGGTAGGCGTAATAGCTATTATAGTAGGCAGTTATCTTGACATATCATAGCAAGGGGGTGTGGGGACAGCAGGACAAGTGCAAAAAAGAGGCGGTAAGGAGGCAACGCAGAGTCAACAGCCGTGTAGTAGCTGTTAAGAAAATATCGAGCCTAATGTATACCCGAAAATGGAAGGTGAAGGTGGTATCCTGAAGAGGCGCGGAAAGGAGATGCATAACAGAGAGCTGGAAATAATAATTATTCAGCATTCTGATGAAGAAACGACAAGTAAATGCTTAAGCCTTTACAGAGAACCAAGAGCAGCAAAGTACACTGGTGTGAGTGACAGAGCTGTGTAGTCAGGATTCATCAAGTCAACCAAGAATGACCGCATTAGCCACTAACCACTCCAGGAAAAAACAGATAACGTCAACAAAGTACATATTTAATAAACTGTTACTTAGTATATTGTGGAACTGAAAGACATCATCAAAGACATTCAAAGTCAATGAGGTGCAGATTTTTCGTACTTGCTGTAATGTAAGTTTTTGAGTGAGGGATTTACTTACTTCATTCTGCTGACCACAGCTAACTACATACAGAGAAAAAAAATCTGCACCCATTTTATTTGCAACGTTTTAGATGTAATTTTTTGAAGACAATAAATTACTTTATTTCGGCTAATTAGTACATTGACAAAACTTTTACCACATTATTTAGAAAATAGCAATCAATGTGATAATGTTTTTAGAGTTGTAAAAACATAGCAGCAACACATGCAGTATATGAAGAACAGGAGGACCTCCTGTCATCTGCAGCTAAGAGTGCAGAAAATATTCCTATATGAATCTACGTCCTCTCGGTATAAAAAAAAGTGTTTTAAGTTTTTCTAGAAGGTTGACTCGTCCCAGCTTTGGCGGGTATTTATATGTGATTTTTAGGTGCGAACAGTGCTGAAATTAGGGTTTTCTCGAACATCATTTCTGTTCACTGTTTTCATTTTGTCGCTGCTCCACACTTATCTCCCCTTTGTAGGTTGGCAGAAACAGGCAGCTTTGAGAATGACTATCTCAAGTTTGCTTCAGTAACCTTTCAGAAATGTTTATTTTACCTACAAGCAGTAGCAACATGATTATATTAATGTTACGTTCCTATTCAGAGCTGACGGACACCCAACGAAAGTTCTCGTTTTGTGGTGTTGACCTATACTAGGTTGCAACTCACCATATGAATTTTTACTTTTATAGAATATTCATGGTAAAGGCAATAATTTTTAAAACCACGATTAGTTTCTACTTTCAGGTAAGCTGTATATTTCTTCAGTTTGGTAATACAAACACAGCAGTTCAGGTAACAAGCACTGTCTGTGTACAGATTTCACTTAAATCAGCAGTTCATAAGACACCACCATGATAGGCTAATTACAATGAATATTCATAACACATTTGTCCCAAAACTGCAGTGGTTTTAGCATTTCTATTAATTTTTGTACTGTTGGTAATCGACATTTCATATTTGATAAGGGATGCATAAAATTTTTATTAAATTTCAGTATTTAGCACATTTTAACAGACTTCAAAAAAGGGAGGATGTTCACAATTCTGTTGTACTTTTTTTATGTTTGTTACCTCAGAATTCAGGCATTTATAAACAAATTTGGACAAATTTTTGTTTGCTTGCTGGAAAGGGGATATTTTTAAATAATTAGCTCATGTTTATAAATTGTTAAATGGGTCTAAATTAAGTAGCAAATTATAGGACCTAATGACAAAGAAAATTAATTATTTTTAATTATTTGCGGTGACGAAATAAAATAACATATAACAAATTATTTTGGATTTTGGTGTGGCATTCAATATAGGCCAGTTTCAACATCCAACAAATGTGTCTTAAGATGAATTTTGGCACACAGAGTCAAGCATGCTTAATAACATATCAAAACTTTAGCACTCAAAACCCTGTGTGACATCTAAATTGTGCAACAAAGTCATAAGTGATGTGTTAATGCAGAATTCTAATAAACTGCTTCCATGAGACTTAACTTTTACAGCACAATTAAAACAAATAGTTAAAAATGATCTAGAAACTCTGTTCTATGTAAATATGTTAAGAAATGTCTATACTATGTTGACTATACAATGTAAAACAACGAAGTGAAGGAATGTATTATTTTATCACAGTTGTGGAAATTAGACAACTATTATCAGCAAAACTAAACGTCTACGTAAAAAACACCAAGTATATTTGGTTGCATATTCTTTCTGCTTTATATTGGTATGACAGTGAACAAGTTAGTATACATATTTGGATCACTAGAGCAGTCCGAGCGTCGCAGTGTTCCTGGTTCACACGGCGGACAGGTCAAGCAACTGCTACACGCCACTTACCTCTGCTCATTCTCGACATCATTGACACATAAATTTATGATCAGGATAGGTTCTCGCTATGTTTTACATACTGCCTACAATTCATTAAATAATTTTATCATTTTTAAATTATGCATTTGTAGTGATAATTAGTATTATTTTCTACCATACTATACCAATCAATAATACATAGATTAAAAATTACGTTAAATCACATACTGCTATTCCTAGCATAAACATGCTGCGAAAACAGCTAAAATACAGGTTACAAAACCAAATGAGAAATACGTAAAGACTGTGTAACAACTACAAATAAAAAAAAAATTATATATATTATATATATATACACACACACATATATATATATATATATATATATATATATATAATTATCACTGACATTTTAACATTTGCTGAAAGAGTGTCCCATTTTCACAGTCTCTAGGTAGTTTTGTGTTGTATTTTAATGTAATGAATGGAATATTGTTCGTAAACGGCAAAACCTCTGAAACCTGTGTGGATAAACTGCAGTGAGTGACCTATTTTGTCGAAATATTAACGAAGAGCTACAGCGTGACTAGCAGTTATTTACACTGTCAATCCTGGAACAGGGTTCTTACAGCACCATACAATTAAAATTCAAGGACTTTTCAAGGACTTTCTACTAATTTTTCAACGACCGGTGTAAATTACATTCAACACTCAAATTTTTAATTCAAATATTTAAGGTTTTATATGCAAAAATTCTATTCTCACTCTCTCCCTCTCCTTCTAGAACTGATAAGTTCGCTAATTATATATAAACCAGAAATTATCTTCGACTTGAGAAAAAATTGTGAGAGACATTACGCTCTACTGCATACATTGCGTGGTATGCCTCTCACAGCCGACTCCTAATTTATTTTTTGTACTCACGTAAATACGGCATTCCGTATAGTACAATTTTTCTTTTCAAAGCTCTTTAGATACAAAAACACTTAGGAATAACAGAACATGCTGTGGCATGCCAGAAAGTGTATTAATTACACAGACACTGCATAAATGTCTGTAATCGTAGAATAAATTACATTACAGAAACAATGCATAGACAAAATATGGTTTCATATTTCTGAGAAAGAATTTCAATGTTAAGGCCTCGCTCTTTAGTTTTGCAGTGGTTTCGAAAATATATTTTTTTTAACACAAATTAATATATTTATCAAAAAATCCATTCTTACAGTTTGAACACTTATATATCACAGTTTGAACCTGAATTTTTCTGTTGCAATACACCAAATAGATTTTTAGATTTTTGCCCCTGAAATATTACATATTTTGTTGGGAAAATATGCCAAAATGAAGCAAAATAATATTTTGCTAGCAAATGGTACATTATTTAATAAAAATGCTCTGCCGAAATTCAGTATTGTATGACTGTACACAAAATTTTTTCAAAGGATTTGGTTAAAAAATATTAGCATTATTTGCAATTGTTTGAAACAAATAAAAGGCCATGGCCTTAAGAAACTAGCTGGAATATTATGTTACCCAAAATGTCAAGGACTTTTCAAGGACTGGATTAAATCTAGGACTTTTCAAGGCCTTTTAAGGACATGGTCAAAGTTCCAGGACTGTACGAACCCTGCTGGAATTTACAATAACTTCAGTTTTTGGACGAGACAGTGATCACTGAGTGCGCTGTCTACCAAAGTCGTGGCATATGTAAGGATAGTGATTTATATGTTAAATTATATTCACTTGCGCTCAGTCGTTTTTAAAGATATTGCTAACAGACAGAAATCATTTTCTGCATTTAGGAGAGGAGAATATTGCTATAGGAGTAAAATTAAAAGAAAAAATCTATGAAACGTAGAGTATTTTTGATAATATTTTTATAAGGCTCTAATTAATCTTATAGCAGTGCGAGCCTCACCAAAAACAGAAAAGTCAATGGAGGGATGTACGTAGGTTAGACAGGGACACCATTGGTACGAGACGTGACTCTGAACTGATGGCTATGAGGGTGGGCGCCAGTAATACTCCCCACCCAGTACCACACTTCAAGGCTCTATTATCCGAGAGAAAGGGTGTTCGGGTCGCGTGCCTAGTGATTGTCTCGTTCCAGATGTGGTGCGATTTAGTTTTACTTATCGGACATGGGCACAATTATATGATAGGGTCGAATAGCATGAAAACAATATTATTCCTTTGCACAATGATTTGTAGTGAATACAGCGTGCCTGAATTAATTTTATGATATGTCAGTCCAATGCATGGCAGTGGAAGGAAACCGTGCTCGCGCCTACATATGCTGTATGAGTTGAATGTGGGGTTGTACAGGGTGCTCCCACGGCAATTGATAATGCAGCTCCCTATGGAGCAGAAAACTGATGGCCGCTGTGATGGACCACGGTTTTGCTCTGGAAGCGAGCGTGGATGATGGATATACGTCGCTGTTCCCAACTATGCAATCGTATGGTCGAACCTATCTCCGAGGTATGCAACGGTATTGTGATGGTTGGCACAATCACTACGATAGTGGTACTCGCTAATGAATGTGGCTACACACAAGAAATGAGATGCAACTCATGTGAACCGTATGCAAAATTATGTAGATGTATGAATTAATGCACAATGTCCCTTTGTTCACTCTACAATGATGGTAATGATGCCATTGGTGATGAGCACGAGGTTTCACAAAACCAACCAAAAATATTAACTGATGCATCAAAATGATACATAATTACATTGCTGGATAATACAAACATGCCCTGACACGATTGACAAAAACACATAATAATCTTCATCGACGTGCGGATGACTGCCGATTACAATGTCCCTAGCCATGTGGCATGAACAAGGCACACACGCGGTTATAAATTAAAGTACTATTTACGGTAATAATGATTAAATAAAGTGGAGTAGCACTTGCCGGGGGAATATTTGGCGAAAACGTGTATGAAAAATGAAGATCCAGTGTATTAAATAACTATGGCAACCTAGTTCAGTGAAACAACGATGGAGCGTACACGGACAGCCAGAAGCCTGCAACAAACTGCGGGGAGGAACATGGCCGCTGATGGCTCATGGCCTATCGCCAGGTGGTTCACTTCCGGCATCACACACACGACTGTTCTCTACCATTCCAGAAATGGCATTTTAAATGAATTGTTACGTTAAATGTAAAAAAAATGGCACAAAATTAATTACACATTGCAAAAACAGGTTACATGTTGACTTGGGCATTTAAATCCCTTAAAATACTTTAATTATGCTTTTAAATGTTCAAAAAGAGTTGACCAAACCTCGGAACATTTCCGGGCGGCTGTTTGAATGTCCGTCGTAACTACTTTGAAAAAAGAAACACTAGACATACACAATCAATTACCCTGAGGAAAAGAATACATGCAAAACACTAGAACGTTAAATAAATAAAATATTTCATGAGTCTGTGGTCATGCACATGCTTATGGGCTTACTGCCCCTGCTGACCCTTGGCCCACGTCAACAGGTACTGAGCAACGTACAATATTAACATATAGCTTATATCGCTATCCTTGCTTGCATCACAGCTCCGAGTAAGGCAGCACCCTAATGCTGGAAGTTAATTTTCAGAGAATTATCTGAACACATGTATTTTGTTTTACTTCAGATCATTTTTATCGGATCACATGCATCATCTTAAATAACCAAGAGCTGCTTGGATAAGGAAATAAGCAAGAAGTGATCTTGTATGTGCATGTCCTGAGATCACAGATGTGACAGATGCTGAAGCAAACCACTGCCTGTGACTGTGTGCCCCACTGATTCCATCAAAGACATCGAAATATGGAAGCTCAATGTCACAGTCACACTAACTAGCTCTCCAGAAATATTGCATGTAATAATATCATCTACCTTAAATTAAAGAGGTTGATTAAACATTACAAGGGTGTCAAATTGACATTGTTTCCTTACTTTTTACATATAGGATACAATCGTACAGCACAACGTTTTCCAAAGTTCAAGTTAATGAATGGAAGAAATTCATTTTGCTTGATTGCGATGCCCACGTCCACTTTTATCAATCGTAATTTAACCGCTCTACGAAGGGGATGAGGGAATACCGTATTTACTCGTGTATAGTGCGCACTTTTATTCCAAAAAACTGATAAAAATTCAGGGGTGCGCACTATAGACGCGGAAAACAGAAAAAAAATACGTGGGAAAAACGGCAGTCCAGATAAAAAAAGGGAGGTGGGATGGGAGAGAGAAGGCGGAGTTGTAAACTGACGGGCGTCAAGCGTGGGAGGCAGAGCAAGAGATTGCTTCTCACCGCCTGGTTCCATCATTACTACACTTCCTTTTCTTCTTCTCTACCCCTTCCACACCTCTTTTCTGTTATAACTGTCACTGCTAAAATCCAATTTCTTTTGTTTGCCATGGCAGGAAAGTTCGTGGGTGGGCGGAAGCAATATGAGAAGTTAATTTTGACGTCTCAAGATAACCATCTTTCCAAGGAAAGGAAGGAAAGGAATAAAAAAGGGTGACACTGTTCTTTCTTTTCCCTGGGAAAGAGAAGGCAAGGCAGGGTGGTGGTTGAGGTCATACAGTCCTCTGCTTGTCGCCACCCCTGCCGCATTCCTGAGCATTGCTTTCTCCACGGCGCGGGTCAGGCAGTAAATAAAAAAGGCAAGCTTGCTCTGCTGTCATGGCACGTTATCTAGTTTTGAAAGGACAGGTGCCGGCAATGTTTATGATTTATATTAAACTAAATAAAGGTCGTCCGTTTTTGGAAGTTATTTGCAAGAATATTGTAACAAAGTTCATTGAAATAGGATATATAACCCTTTTTTGGCTCAAAATTAAGCAAAAACGTTGCCTGCTACACTACTTCTTTGTTTTGCAGTTCTTCTAGCTCGGCCTGCTGTGTAAAAATAACCTGCTTGTATAGCGATTCTACTCTGTGCATAAGTTTTTTACACACTTCACCAATATGCATGGGGAGGGATTTGATACTCAGTTACAATTTGTTCACCAACAGTAAACAATTACAAACATCAAGATGTTAATCATTGTTAGTAAACGACTTCTGAATGCCATACTGCCGCGTAATTTCAGTCTTGGTGATCTTGTTCATCCACTTCCTGGATGATCTCGTACTTCTACGTAAGTGTCACATTCTTTTTCCAGTAATTTTGTTGAAACCAAAAGTGTGCAGTCTAAATCCAATAAAAATAACGAGGTCATCCTACATCGTTCAAAAACACAAACGAAAACGTTAGCAAATCGAAATCCAAAAAATCAAAGCATGGATCGTCAACAAATTTTTAAACCAAGAGAAGTCCAAAAAAAAAGAGCAAGGATCAAAATCGTAATATTACAGGCACAACGAAACACTACACTGTATCCATGGGCACGAGAAATCACAGTAGCAAAAAAGTTTAGGAGCAAACGTAATGAAAAAGGGATGAGCGAACTGCCTTATTGGACTGGCTGGCCGGGGATGGGAAGAGGTGGGTTGGGCACCAACTGGCTTGGGGAGAGGAAGGGGCAGGTAGGCCATCACGTCCCGTGGGACGAAGTGCAGCAACGTATATTTTAGAACAAACATGCTGTGTGCAGCAGTACAATTTGAGAAAAGAACTGTGGCCATTATCAATGCAACACGTTTTTCTCTGCTATTTTCTTAAAATTTAAATATCCCCCCCCCCCCCCGGGTCCTGCAAAAAAGGTTGTTACTTCGAGGGGGTCGTTATTCCTAGAGTCGTAAAATTGAGAGTTGACTATGTGACACTGCCTGTGGCATTCACTCTGCCTGTTACAGTATTTCCAAAAAACCTTAAAAAAGTAATTAAATGGAGCCAGTAATCAAACCCATTCCCCTCCAAAATACAGGTAAACTCTGCTGTAACAAGTATAGCCTATAACGAGACATTCACTATGATAATTTTCAAATGTACCAACCTGCCGTACATGAAAAACCAGGTTAAAATATTTGTTTGCGAGTAAACTTCAACGATATTGTTCGCTATAACGATAAACTGGTAGCGATAACAATCAATACCTCGTGCACTCTTGTCACAATATTTCACTCTCTTAGTGCTACGGTGCGGCAATTTTCAAGCTTCAGCTGTGGACACATCTATCTCTCGCACACCTGGTGCTCCGATGCGGTAATTTTTAAAGCTCTGGGCATGGTTGCACCTCTCTCGCACTCATGGCGCTATGATGCGGCGCATGCACTTATCTGCCAAATGTTGTACACGTTCGTGCTCTTTTTCATGCGAACTTTGTTTCCGCCAAGTGCAGGTCGTAGCGTCTTGTTGCTTCTGGAAAGGTTAATGTTGTACTTTTTTTGGATAAATTACGTGGGTACCGTATTTACTTGTGTATAGAGTGCACTTTTATTTCAAAACAACTAATAAAAGTTTGGGTGGTGAGTGCTATGTACGGGTAATAGAAAAAAATACTGGGGTTGAAACAGGCAGTTGGGAAAGGGGAGAGGCAAGAAGGGAAGGCGGAATTGTAGTCGTAAACTGATAAAGAGTGATAGGAAGAGAGAGAATGTTTCTCACAGAACGCCCGTTCTTTCATCATTACAGTAAAACCTCGTTAATTCGAACTTTGTTAATTCGAAATGCTATATAAATAGAAGCCATCACTCGGTCCCGAACACGAGGATAGGATTTTACATGCTATGGAGTTTGGTTTATTCGAAATTCAATTAATTTGTAATTCGAAACTTATTTCTGGTCCAAACAGGGATCAAGACGTAGTAATTCAAAGTCATTTTGATAGAGAAGTCAGTAATTTTTGCGAAATCTAAGAATAATGCTGTGCCATGTGGCATTGTACAGCCCTGGCTTTGTTTCTGTTGCCGCGCCTGCCCGTGTTGCGCTGACCTTGAGGTTTCCTTGCTGTCTGCTTGTGTATGGCGCTCGAGTTTGAATGTGTGTGCGTGTGTGTGGTGCGTGCAAAGAGAGATGAAAAGAACAATGGAAGGCAGGAATGGCACAGCGTGCGACAGCCTGTGGCTGTGTTGTGCGATATGACGATCACGTGATTTTGTGCTTTCCTTCCGCACTGTGAGCTAGATACAGTTAAAGTGAGGCACGTGCGCATGTGCCACGAGTCTGGAGTATTTCAGCGGCCAGGGAGAAGCGGAGTGAATGAGGAAAAAGAAACATGGGCACACGGCATCAAAATCCCCCCCCACCCACCTCGTAGGCAGAGATGGTTTATTTTTAGAACTTCTCCACTTCCCTTCCCCCCTCTTACTATCAACATACCAAGCAGATGCCAGAGTTGTGTCACCCTGCAAGTGCCTCCTAGTCCTTGTTCTCGTACCTCCCTCCACCCAACTCTGTCGCTCACAGGCATGAGTCACCAGTCAACAATGCGGCTTCTAGGAGATAATGGTCAGCAGAATGGCAAAATAAAAAAGCACATGTTTGTTTCCTGTGTTCCACGTACGTCGTCTAACTGGCAACTCGTTGGAGGAGAGAACAGATAGCAGTCAAGATAGCAGTGTCTGCTGCCTCCCGTGCTATGTTGCCACATTATGTGCACTGCTCTGATGCCATACAACCGTGTGGCCTGCTGCACTGCCTGCTGCCGTGCAGCACACAACTCTCAACATCTTATCGATTCAAATAATAATTAACCGACACGGCACCTGAGCGTCATATTCGTGACATAGGCACTTTTACCTCACAGCGAAGCGATCAATACAACTGGAGCACGTGCCTAGATCCTATGTCTCGCCAGCACAAAACTCTCGGGTGGATAAAACACATTCATTTGTCTAGTGCTGGCTGGCTGGCGACCAGGAATACTTTGCAAGCAGCTGCTGCAACCCGGCTTGCCATGTGGCGTGCGGCTGGCCTCAGACCAGCGTTGCCAAATAGTGCACTGTGGCCGGCAATTGATGATGTCGCCGGCGCCGGCCACGTGTTACCGCCGCGGCAGTCGTGCATTTCCGTGGTTCTTGGGCACTCGGGGGGCACTAGTGCCCCATGTTATTGGTTTATGTGTCTGCTCTGATATTTATATAACGCCAATAAATGCATAAATAATATTTAAACTAAATATTTATGTTTCTGACAAAGGCAAAAAAAATTTTTCTGTAGGGAATTTCAAAAGCAATAATTTACTTTTTTTCTAGATTTTGTACCTTCAAAACTGTGACTTGTCCTGTGTGTAGGGTCGTCGTATACGGCAGTAATAACAATCACATGCTGTGGCAAAGGCAAAGCATGGCAGACATTGAACGCTGGAACAAGGGAAGGGGAAGCGCAGTTGCTGACAGTCTAGTAGACACGATGCATGCTACTTGCAGTACAGTGCTCACCAAGAAAAATGCAACAAATTTTTTTGGTCCAATTATTTCAAACTGCTAATCTCTTTTTAAATTCGAATGCATAACAGTTCTCGAAAACTAGCTGTAAAAATGGGCGTAGAAACACAGAGGGTGCTTTGCACTTTAACACAAAAAAAATTATTTTTTTTTTTTTTTTAATTCAATAATTTGAAGTTATATAATTCAAAGTACAAAATTTTGGTCCAGAGCACTTCGAATTAACGAGTTTTTACTGTACTTCTCTTCCTTTTCTCCTCCCCACTCCACCCTTGCTCTGCTGTAATCGTCGTAGCTAAAACTGTTATTTTTTTATTTGTCTTTATCCACATTCTTGTTTACAAAGTGTTTCACGTCAGTGTTTACAAAATAGAATGGGTTTAAAACTTGTCAGATTATGGCCAGAAGTTTACTAGCTTCTTACACACATAAGTTTAAACTGCCGGTTACAACGTATGCTGTTCAGCAATTTGAAATGGCAGAAACGTAAGTTGTTGGGCGGCGTGCGGAAGCAATATGAGAAGTTAATATTGACGTCTCATGATCGGCAATGGTTCCATAGGAAAAGAAGGAAATGACAACAGTTTTTTTCCCGGGAGAAAGGAAGAAATAAATGAAGAATCAGTTCTTTTTTTTCCGAGAGAGAAGTGTCACGTAAATAAATAAAAGCAACCTGCTGCTGTCCTGGAACGTTATCTTCTACGGGACATGCTGGAAGCAGCTGGCAAACAGCCGAGAGAGATTAAGGAAGGGAGAGAAATAGTGAGGGTGTTTTGCAGACACAGCAACACAGACAAAGCACGTATGGGATGGTGAGCAGCAATTGACCATGGCAGGCTATTTATGAATAACTGCTGAGAAGCCACAGCCCTATGTCTCACCTCCACCCTCTTCTCAGTTTCTCTCTAACCAATGTGAATGTTATCTTTCCTCCTCTCTCTTCTTTGTTGCCAACCACGTTTCTCTTTCTCCCTCCCATCGAGGCCTCCCTCGCGCTGCTTCACCATCTCTAACTCCATGATTTTTTTACATGCTAGCTAGAAACTGAAAATTTTCCCCTGGAACTTGCTACAAAAATTGTGGTGCGCACTGAACACGAGTATATACAGTATTTAGTCTAGTTCACTATTATAAACCATTTTTGAAATGGCAAGCGTAAGTAAACGTAAATCACTCAATATTGCTACAAAATTAAAAATGGTTACCAAGTGTGAAGAAGTGAATGTCAGTAAAAGTGGATCGGCAAGACGATACAATTTGCAGTCCTCCACACTGTTCATGATCCTAAAAAATATGGACAAAATAAAGGCTGCTGTTCTGCAGCAAAACGAGCCGACAGGTAATACAATTACATGCTGCAGACCATTCTGATCTAGAGGATGTGTTGTTTGAATGGTTTAATCAAAAACGTTCTTCTGCGTGTGCCAATCAGTGGGCCGATGCTCAAATCCAAGGCACCAGAGCTATCTCGTTGAATGAAAATGGAAGATTTTAAGTGTAGCGAGGGCTGGCTGCACAGATTTAGGGCCGTATCTATAAACGGCTTTCAAATGACAACGAACTGCTTACCACCAACGCTTTCTCTAAGGGGATAGCAGTTTGTTGTCATTCGAAAGCCATTTATAGATACGGCAGGCCTCAAAGTCGTCTAATACCTCTAAAATAGTAAATATAGTGACTGACTGACTTGAAAAAGTGACTACGAAGTGACTATAAAGGGAAAAAAGTGACCAAAAAGTGAATTTACACAAAATTATTCAATGCCACCATTTATATCTATATTACGTGAAAGAACACTAAATACTTGTTACCGCTGTATTACTATATGAAACATGCATCATAAATATTGTAAACTACTTATTTAAATATTTTTTTCCTCTGTACTCATGTTTCACACTAGACACACCTGTTTTCCGTGAAAATATTTTAATGTTTTCGTCCATTTTAATCATATTCTTTCATTAACATTTTTACTGTTTATCATGTCATTTTATCATAAATTTCATTAATTTTTACATGTCAAGATCTATTGTTGCAGTATTGAATGTGTGCAAATGGTATCTTACTTTAGTAAATATTTGAATATAAATCTGTAACTTAAAGTTTAATGGCAGAAAATCTACATGAATGTGTGAACATTTAGTCTGTGTGTTGTATAGACCTAAAATTCATAAAATACATATGAACGGAATGAGAATATACAGGTTTATAAAACAATGTTAATAACCACAAGAAATAAAATTTATTCCAATGGTAAAATCAGATACATATTCATGAACAAAAAAAGTGCAATCAATTATGTTATGCTGACCTAACAATTTAAAACTGTGAAATAACTTTATTTGTTCATATTTTACAAAATAGAGTCAGTAGGGGCCTATTAATAATTTCAAGAGGCAAACAAAGGGATTAAGAATTTATAACTTTGAATAACCTAAACCTTTGTGTTCCGCCTCTTTATTTCAGATTTAAACCTGTGCGTCAAACACCTCATCGCCTCTAGGCGCAGAGTACTAAACTAGCGTGCAGTGTTTTCATACAAACAGTGTATCAACTGAACTTCAAGTGACGACCCTGTTATCTTATTTGTGGGAAGTATGTGGTAAAGTCCAATGCAGGTTTCTATGATTTGGTTTTCCAATTACGGTTGATATTTTCACAGCTACAGCAACGTGAAGTAATTTTTAGCACTTTTGAGGAGCTTGATAATCATGTTTTTAATTATTGGACTGCGTTTTTAAAATCATAGGGACTTAATCTAAAGTTTTTTTTCTTTTCATAGATAAATGCATTAGAAAAATTTTTAGTAACTATTCATGAAAAATGACATTCTGTACCACGCCACAGCACGTGCCAGGTCCACTAACACTTAAAAAAAGAATAATTTGATCCTTGTAATCTTGTTCCTTGCCACCGGTAAACTTTATTCTGTATTACGTGAATAGTTTCTTGCATTTTTTTGGCGATTCGCAAATAAAATTTAATTTCATTTCCCCGGGAGACAAATTTTGGCAAAATTAACGTCATGTCATTACAAATGTAAAATTTGTAGTACTAAAATTTTATTTGCCTTTTTGAAATATAAATACAGTATTTATTTTATCACTACGTATGACGAACAAAAATAAACCAGGGAAAATTTAACAACCTACCAGGATAAACAAACATGTTGCATTATGTAACCTAAACACTCGCCATTTTCCGGTTGTAGGGTTCCCACAGAAATATTAAAATGAATTTCCCTGACTTTTCCCTGACTTTCACTGACCAATCATTAAAAATTTCCCTGACCATAATTAATATGATCATAATAACACGCTTATACAATGAACTTTTCTTTGCAGCCTCCACTATCCCCATAGCTGCCCATCACTCTCCTTTTAAGCGAAAGATATTTTATATAACAATTTAAATCAGTAACATTGAAATAAATGCATATAAACTAAGTTGCAGATGCCATATTTGACTATCTGAAAACTTACACTAAATAATAATAATTATAGTAATAATAATAAAACAACAAAAATACAGATAAAAAGAGCAGAAAAACTAACATGCAAAAGAGGAAAAGTGGCCTTCACAACAGAAAAAAGTGCAGGTTGTGAAGAGAGCAGTTTAATATCATACTCGGAACATTTTCCATGACTTTCTGCTCTCTTAGGGTAATTTTCCCTGACTCACAGGGTTTCAAAACATGTTTCCCTGACTTTCCCTGACCAAATTAATTTTCCCTGACTTTCACTGACTTTCCCTGACTTTCCAGGTCTGTGGGAACCCTGGGTTGACTTCGATACTCTCAAAACTCTTCACAGTGGAAGATTGATTATGTCAATTCACGTACAATAGATACATAGAATTAAGACGTGTTACAACGAAACATGTGAAAAAATTGCAAAATTTTCATGATTTCACATACATTTACTAATTTTGCGATTTCAAACAGATGGGTATTTTCGTGGCGACTACCGTTACGTAAGGCCATCACCATTATGGTAATTATAGTTCCAGACACACCTTCACCAAACTCAAACAAGCTTACAATGTTCCCAAGCTTATAGAGTTCGAAACAAAAGTCATCAAGCCAAAATACAGTACAAATAAACATAAAACAAACTAAAAATTGTATTTACTTACCTTCGTTAACTTAACATAGACCTTTTATGTGGCAATTTCATTGTTAAAAAAATTCAAGCCACCTTTGAGCACTTCAAAAAAGTGAAAAAAGTGATAATTTTCAGAAATAGTGACTAAAAGTGACTTTGGTCAAAAATAGTGACTAGAGGTGAAAAAAGTGACCGACTTTGGGGCCTGATACGGCCCTTAAAGTGCTGAAAGGAATTACCCAACCTGTTGTATCTGGGAAATCGGGAAGTGTTAAGTGACTAGGCAGTATAGAAGTGGGATCCCGCATCAACGACTCTACCCACGGGAACTAGTGCTCTTCGACTTCATTCCTACATGCTCCTCAGGCTCTTAGGCACAAGTGTGATCCTATTTCCATTGTTGGCAATCGCCAATAAACCACGCAGCTACCACAGCCTTTCTTTTCTTCACTTGCTATACCCTTCCTAACCATTGTTGGCAAACCCGACTACATTTTACTCCACATAAGACCCCTGCGACCCCTCCTCCTTTAGGATCGCCCCGGGAGTGTTGTTTTCGGTCCGTCTTAGGTAATTCCTACGTCTGGGAGGAGGCCCAGGACTTATACTCAAAACTTGCTGCCACAATCTTGTCAGTGTTAAACCTATATATCTAAATATCCAGTGAATGTGTAATGTAGTTTGTATAAATTATTTTCTTAATTTTGATGGCAACACAGTGCAAGTATATAAGCA
Source organism: Medauroidea extradentata (assembly GCA_003012365.1). Taxonomy (NCBI): domain Eukaryota; kingdom Metazoa; phylum Arthropoda; class Insecta; order Phasmatodea; family Phasmatidae; genus Medauroidea; species Medauroidea extradentata. The sequence continues at coordinate 30,727 of PNEQ01108352.1, forward strand.
GGTAATTTGTTGTTTGTTGTAGGGAAGCTGTGAGTGTAGAGGTAGCCAGCCTGTTATCAGCAGACAGCCTCTGCCTTCCTCCCTTTCCTCTCTGACCATCCCAGCGCTCGCTGATGGTACTTCGCCCGCTGGTCAGGTATAAAAGGTCGAGCTCTCGCTATTAGCATCTACAGTCTAGCATTCGGGTCTCCGGAGTACAGCCTAGGCACCCCCCTCGTCTACCTAAGCCCACCAGCCTATCCTCAGGATTGTGGTCTGTACTAGCCACCTTTACTCTCGCCTAGAGCGAAGGAAAACTGAAGTGCCCTCTAGGGCTGCGCAAGGGAGAACTGAGGCGCTCCCTAGGACTGCGCACGGATTTCAAAACGCACCCGACTAAGTAATCACAGCCGCCGCGTGGCATGCTGTTTTGGAAAGGAAAACCAGATGCTGGAAAAGTGCGACGTCCTGTAATAACTAGTGTAGTTAGCTCAGTTTTGTAGTGAATCAGTGTGTAAACCTGCTTGTATCTTTTGTAATACAGAGTGAAAATTAGTAATGTGTGAAAATTCAATCAGTAAACCAGTAACTTTTGGACTCATGTAATATTGTGACATGCAACCACTTTATTGATATATTACAGCTAGTGGAAACAATCCTTGAGAGTAAACAAAACCTTCCTTAAGTTACATATACAGTAAACCCCCGATCTAACGACATAGGATCTAACGACATTGGATCTAACAACATTGGCGATCTAACGACATAATTTCCAGGAACCGTGGAAAAATTAATATTTAAAAATTTATCAAAGCTAAGCAAAGTGAAATAGATCGCAGTAAAACGTTAAATAAAAATAATAATGCGTACAATAAACAATAACATAATGCAGTTATCATAAATCAAAATCAGTAATATGCAGCTGTAAAACAAAAAAAAAACTGTTTAAAAATGCTAGAAACTTCGGCTGGAATATAGTTGACGCGCGCCAGGTACGTAGGCTGCCCGCGCAACACCGATGTATGCGAGACGTGATGACTAAAGCTGCCTTATCTCCTAATGCTCCCCCTCACTTCTCCATGCTCCGTCCTGCCTGTACATCCCTCGCACACTCCTCCACGTGTCCTTATCTCAGCTATGCAGTTTGATATGCGACGTGGCATAGCAATGGTAATTTACAACCTTTTTTGAGGAACCGTGAAAAATTCGGGTCAAGAAATCGAAAATGTAAGGAAAATCATCTGTGTTGCAATTTACTTTGTGAGTGCTGTGCTGTAAGAAACGCGTATCTAAACATCTTGGACTGTCCACGCCAGCCAATAAACATTCACCCCCCCCCCCTGCACTTCGAACATGCCAGATTGTGCTTGCGTGCGCGTGCATCAACTAGCAACTGGCGATCACGTGCAACTTGCATCTTGTCTCGCTACAAAGCAGACACACATGTTTGTTTTTTAATCCCACTCGGCGACTCTCCCATGTTTCCGTGTCTTGTGATAGCCCAGGGAGATGGGGGTTGAAGAGACACGTTTTTTTTCCGGCCTCATTACAGCAAGGCAAAAATAAGGACCAGCAGTCCGTAAAAGAAAAAAATCCAGCGTTATCTCATCTTTTTTTCTCTAGCTGCAGTGATCTCAGCTTGACCTTGACAACTTCTGCTGTATTATTGAATCACTCTTCACGTGGCTATAAAAGCGCTGCGGAGTAAAAAATGCCTACGACGCAAGCACAACAGTCACGTCGCCGTGTGTGGCAAGTAGGCTGATAAGGTCATAAATGGATAAGGTTTTTGTTTTATGCTCGCGCCTCGCTCGACAGTGGAGCAATAAGAGCGACTGCAGCCTGCGCGCCGAGAGCCATTTCATCTCTATTCGCAGTACAGAACATTAAACTGGTGCGTTGTGCACAGTTTCGTGATTTTTCCAATAGGCCTACAACTTTTAGCGACGAGTAATTCAGTCGTTATTTTATATGTGACAGCACCTTGAAAAGTCCGTTTTTTGCCCTTTTGAGTGGCTCTAAATTCAGGTTCATAATAGGCGTACCGAGTTTTTAAAAAATACAGACTTATTTTTAAATGTTTGTTCTTTAATACACACTTTTAATAGTATTGCGTAAATGCTTATAATGGCGACAGGTTGTAACAGTTTTTGCGCAATAAAAAAAGACTCAATTGCTGTACTGAAAGGTTTAAAAATCGTTGCCATATACATTCACGTCTGAATGTGCTTCGCACAAGACAAGCAGGATAAATCATGCGTGCACGAGCTGCTCAAAGGCACGTCAAGGCCAGCGGCCTGGCCACTCCCCTCCCCCATCCTACACAACCAGACCGAACGTGCCGCTCTGCCATGCACGTTACGGTGCGGGATTGTGGGGTACCATTTTATTTGGAACACACCTTTTCATCGTGAAAAATTTTTATAAGTCGGTAATTGTTCTACTTAAATTTTAGAGAGAAAAAAAAAAAACACTTATTTCTTTTATTTTTTTATTTTTATGGGGTGGGGGGGGGGGGTCAAATTTATTTACGTCGGGACTAACGACATCGGCGATCTAAATTTCCTGGCACCGTGCGAGGTCGTTAGATAGAGGGTTTACTGTATCTCCAAAGGAAGAATTAGCTCTTGAAGAGCTTAAGTAAAAGGCCGCTCAGGAGTGTTGCCAAACTAACTGAGTTAGAACTGAACCAGTGGTAATTCCTTCACTAATTTAGAGTCCAGGAGCAGACCCCTCTCTAGCCTCACTGTGCCAGTTGTACGGTGTATATCAGCAAACCACGCACAGCACAGGTTTAGTCAGATCCTCAGGCTATCCAAAAACCAGTTCCGACGCTCATCAGCCCGATTAAGTCACCTGAGAAAACTCCACTGTTGCATCGAAGAATCCAGCAACTGATCAACGAGGTGAGGATGGCATCTCAGCCTCTCGTCTACACAACTTCAGCAAGGAAGCAGCAGTTTTTCTGCCAACTCTTTTAAAGGTGAGTAGTTTCTAGCCTACCCTCAATTCCAAAGAGTGTCAGCTTCCATCGCTTATACTGGCAGCGGGAGGGAGTTCAGTGGTCCCTCGTCTGAGACAACCATTCTCTCTCGGGCACACAGCTCTCATCCGCCCACAGGGAATTCATCTGTACCCTGCTAGCCAGTATTACCGTATATACTCGTGTATAGTGCGCCCTCGTGTATAGTGCGCACAACAATTTTTGCAACAAGTTACAGGGAAAAAAATTTTTAGTGCCTCGCTAGTATGTAAAAAAAAACACGGGAGGATGAGCTGAGCGAGCAGTGAAACAGCACGAGGGACGCTATGATGAAGTGGTCAAGGAAACAGGGGGGAAGAAAGGAACTGTAGCTGGCAACATTTAAAAGAGAGAGGAAAGATAACATTCACACTGTAAAGAGTGTGAGGGCAGAGAGGGTGGTTGGCGAGCCAGGAGGGGTGGGGTGGCTGTCTCTCTGCCAAGGTCGCTTGCTGTCTGCCAGCCCTCGCCTCGTGCGTGCCTTGCTCTGCTGTGCCAGCCGCTTCCAGCATGCCCCCCCTCCTCCGCGCTAAGCCATTGAGATACCCTCACCCCTAAGATAACATGCTGTGACAGCAGCAAGCTTGCCATTTATATCTCTCCTGGTGTGTTTGAGGGGGTGGGGGAAGGAAAACAAAGAATGACGCTCTTTTTTTCTTCTTTCCTTTCCCATGAAAAGATAGCTGGTCATGAGCCGTCAAATATCTTTCCCCGGGCGAGGGATGGGGAAGGGGGAAACAGAACAATGACACCTTTTACTTTCTTTCTTTCCCCATGGAACGAAGATAGCTTATCATGAGCCATCAAAATTAACTTTCAGGGTTTTAGCAGCGACTGTTACGGCAGGAGGGGAAAGGGGGAGAAAGAGAAAACGAAGAGGAGTAATGATGGAGGAACCTGGCCTTGAGAAAGTTCTCTCTCTTCCTCCCACAGTTGACACCCGTCGGTTTACCACTAAAACTTCGGCTTCTTACTTCCACCACCCCCCTCCTTTCACGACCGACCGCCTGCCTTTTTTTCCTCCGCTTCCTACTGTTGACACCCATCAATTTACGGCTTTAACTTCACCTTTAGCCTTCTCATCCCCCCCTTCCCACCGCCTCCTCTCAACCGACCACTGACCTTTCTTCCACGTATTTTTTTTTCTATTTTCCGTGCATAGTACGCACCCCTGAATTTTTATCAGTTGTTTTGGAATAAAAGTGCGTGCTATATACGAGTAAATATGGTAATACCCTGTAGTTAATGTTATATTCCTTAATTCAGCAAACATTAAGACAGTGTGAGGAGGTTAAAATAAGCCATTGACCTTAGCTGCAACGAGCCGGCAATAAAATTTCCGCCACTGCACGTTATGGTACCCCATTCAACGGCCACACCATTGTTCGGCTGGCGTTGCAGTTGCCAGGTAGATCTGCTTTCCTACTCACCCTTTCCTCCACCACAGCTCCCGTCTCAACCCTAACCTCACTCAGTGTCAACCCTACGATGCAACTCCTAACCTCGGCTTCTTCGAGCTCTCCTGTCCAGGGGATGAACACCCCCATTGTTGAACCTTCCTCCTATCCACTATCAGCTACACTTGCTGTGGGGACTCAGCCTCCAATGCAGCACTAGTTTCCCTCACTGCACGTCACTGCGAGGTGGGGAGAGTCCAACAAGGAAGCCAGCGGACGTCGCCCAGGAGGCAGCTTGGTCTTCCATGAGAAGCACTCTGCCGCCCTACTGCTACACCCTCGCTGACAGCCTACCCCCACCCTACCTGCATCAACTGTAGTGACGTAATTTTGTAATATAATATTGCGTTGTCATGATAACAACCAGCACCCTAGTTTTTCGAAAACCTTAACAGGATTTTAACAAATATTACTTTTCTCTTACTATCTAATATTGTATTAATTTAAAAGTAAAGTGTTTTGTAGCACAATTTACTGTACAGCATTTCAGATGTACCCAAACTATGATTATATAACTTAAAACTGTCACTACCTTACTTGTTTTTGGGCAGGCTGTTAACGGCAACACACAGTCTAGACCACAGCACAGCTAGGTCATTGGAATGTAGGCTGGCCGCTGCTGTCTCTGCACTACAGCCACATTGCTAGCTGGAGCACGACATTGATAATGTGTGTGTGCGTGTGCGAGAGTGTTGGTGGCAGCTGCTGTGCCCTCAAACCAAGCTGTGATACAATGTGTAGTCTTAGCTGTGCCTACAGACTAGCAGCCTACATTGCAGCGCACTTCACATCACACATTGTTATTTTTAGGCTGCGGGAAGTAAACACGAGCGGTGGACTTTCATGATGGGAAAGTGAAGTACAGTTATTACAAAGCAGGTGTCAAATTAAATTCAATATTAATATTTTTTTCACAGCACATTTTGGTAACAGTCACGTGCCTTGCATTTGGAGTAAATTAAAAGTTAGTGCAGTCTGGAGAAAGCAGAATACTTAATTTAACAACACCAACAAAGAAAGCATTGTGTACAATTTAGTTGATAAGTGGAGTTATCCTAAATTAAAATTTCATTCAATTATTTTCTGTACCGCTTTCATTTTTTTCTCAGTTGTAGGTGCCACCTGTAGTGCCTCACAGATAATTTTAATAAACAAAATGTGTGACTTATTCGAGATAAAATACGGTGTTCCTCAGTACTTATTTGGAGTACTAACAAAGGATTGCCAGGATGTACACTAGGGAAAACAGATTATGTACTCTAGGAAATTTATGACTTTTTGTACTATATTTTGCTATAGTGAGAATTTTTTGAGCCATTTAAAGGTCTCGTTATAGTGAGGTTTTCCTGTAAATGACAAGTATTTCACAACTGCTCCATTTCACTCAATATACCAGGCAAATACACACAAGCCACTCAAACTACAACACAAAATAACTGTTAAATTTCTTAAACAATGTGTGAATAAGTGGAAAACCACACAAGAGATCATCTACTTGCTACTAACATGATCATTAATTATGACATACTTTCATGTCGACAAAAAACAATTTAACATTTAAAAAATTCTTAAGACACGACTTACATTAAAAATTTTTATAGAAAATCCTTGAACATTATTCTCCAATTGGGAAGACTTAAACCTGCCAGGCATCTGGTTCTGAACAGCACTGCCTACTCGAGACACCACTTTCCCCTTCTTGCCACCTTGCAGATTAGCGAAAACTTGGCGCTGCTCGTTGATTGGCTTCTCTGGAGTCTGCACCTCGTAACCCAGGACTGCTTGGCCCACTGCATAAGTCATCCTCCTGCAAACAAATCCTCTATCAGCTGTCATTCCTATAACCATTCTACCATCCAATTAAAAATATTTTGTCCGAGATAAATTATTTTCACATAACCTCAAATGTACTATACCACTAACCTTGAATGTGTGTGTATGCACGTGAGAGTGTGCACATATATTATGTGTGTGCTTGCACGTGAGTGTGCACACGTGTGTGTGTGTGTGTGTGTATATATATATATATATATATATACACATACATACATAAAATTAAAGTGAGTGAAAGGACACTGAAATCTATTGTGTTGAAGTGGTGAGAGCCCTACCACAGCTCAACAAGTGCTGAATTGAGGTGCTGGGAACTGGCACACCAGTTCGTCACCAAATCCAGGCCAACCACCTGACCATAACAACAAATAACCTCCCGCCCTGCATGCTTTCTTATTTTCCACAGCACCCGAGTTTCAACCATTTCTGGACAATAGATTTCAATATTTCTCAATCTCCCCTCGCTGCCTGATGAAGCTCGACTAACCGACGAAATGTCGAGACTATACTTTTGCAAACAAATATTTTCGTCATCTTATGCATTTGTGTGTTCTGTCTACAAGTACAACTCTGGAAGTACTTAAGCATAGCATATTTTGTAAAAAACAGTTTACTAAATCAGTATTATTTCAATCAAGAACAAAATCAAAATATTTTTTTTTGCAAATTTAATTGATAAAAATCAATTATCAAAGAACATATTTTATTTTATATCTTCAGTAAATATTATTTACAAAATTCAGACATATGCAGTAAGTTAATTAATTTTAAATCATCAAAGATTTAAATATTATTCAAAAAGTTATTTCAGAGTTTAACTTTGTAAGCCGTAACTGTGAAATACTGCCTACTTTCAAAACAAGATCTTTTCCTGGATTCCTGTTTTAACACAGTATAGTCTCCTACATACATATCCGCACTAGAAGTGTTGACAAATGCACACTTCTTCAGGATCGCAATGCAGTGGTATAGAAGACGTGATAGAATTATGTATTGTATACCAGAAATGATTGCTCAACTTAAGTGGATAAAATTGTTCCTACATTTTGTTTGTACAATATAATGTAGAACCAATTGGGGCAAATAAAACTGCAATGCTTGTATTTTTGTTAAGTGTTTAATATGTAAGATTCTGTTGAAATATTGAATTTTATAGGGTTAGTAAATATTAAATACTTTTCAGTTATTTGTAAAATACTGGCACAGTAAGACTACTAATTATTTGAAGGGGGAAAAAAAAGAACTGCAGAGCGCATATACGGAGCAAAACATTATGGAATATAATTATTTCTTTACAATGACCATGTTACACAAATCAAAAGCAAATAAAAAAATCTTTCTTAAATTTAACAACTCTGGGGGGGGGGGGGTGGAGGGAGGAAAAAAAAGAGAGAGAGAGACACAGACACAATGATCTTTACAGACTCCAATTTTATTCAAAATAAAATTAGTTTTTTCCCTCTTTCTTAACGTTATCATAAACAATTCTTCAAAGCTATTTTATTTCATTAAAGCCAACTGGAGAACACATGTCCGAGTGAACTGAAACAGTGCTGATAAACACAGTGCTCATCACATCGTAGCTGTTAAGACAGCAATGACTTGCGATAAATGGCATGTTTGCAGCATGGCACCCAAAAAGATAAATTACTTATTCAACCGCTATTTTTGATTACCCAAATGTCTCTTCCCCCACATTTATCACAGATAATTGACGTTCTACTGTATACAGTGAAACCTCATTAAATACAAACCCTGTTAATAAAGTAAAATCTTGTCGTTGTGACCCACTTTTAGCATTGCTGGGCAAGGGGTTTCCATTATTGGTGAATTAGTATTTTATGATATCTTTATTATCTAATATAATATTTAAATTTTAACTTTTATTTCAGTGGTCTTGGTTTTAGAAAAGAAAAGTAAAGGCGCAATTCTTTTATTCCCATACGTTCTAGGTTGCAGATAAGGTGTAATGTTTGTTATAGCCAGGTGGCCTTGGTTGGAGGCAGTAGCTTTGTTTTTCTTTTCGTGTTCTGGTTTCTTACGCAGTTTGCTGTTATTGCGTAGTTTTTAGTTTTGCCCTGGAGGGTTCTAGGTAATAGATCGAAAGACGAGGGTCACGCCACCGAGAACACGGCGCGTGGCATCCTTTCATCCTTCGTTCTGGAAAGTTTAGCCACCGCCATGTTAATCGAATTCGTGACGCGAGCCGGACAGGATGCGTGCGGGGCTACGGCCTAAAATTTTACATGAGGTAAAGAGTTCAGAAGTGACAAATTTAACATGTACGGGTGGCACCAAAGCCTTTTTTCTTCTTTAATTTTTTTTTCGTACACTTTTCAACTCTATAAATTTGTTTCCACCTGTACGTGTAGACCATTAGGTGTGGAGAGCCTGTTAAGGCTTCTCATTCTTCTTCGCCGCATGTGTGTTCGCAGTGTGCCAAATTTTCTGATTTTATCTTGTCCAATCTTCTGATATAGTCGTGCCACGTTTTTACTTATAACTTTCTGTGAACCAAATCTACTGCGCTAAGACTTGAACAGTGTTTTTAATACCTATGTAAACTAAAATTTTAATAAACAAGAAATTTTGGATTACAATGAAGTATATCATTTCAGGACTAACCATTCTAAACTAACCAGTGTCTGTGGAAATTCCAAATTTGGCCTACAATGCAATATAACCTACAAAAGTACTGCAAATAAATTCCAGAGTACTTGACTACAGATCAGGAGAACTATACCAGCTTTTAACTTTGCCTTTTTGGCTGGGTTATCATTGGGATAGTGCATTATTCTAGGAGGACTGGTGTGTCACACCCTTTATTACGACCATCCTGTTTTTACTACCCTTTTTTTGAGGAACCGTGAAAAACGGGTCAAAAGTCGGAAATTTAAGGAAAATCTGCTAAAAAATATATTTGCTCCAATTGTTGCTTATCCGCGTTTAATTTTCCTAGGCAAGTGTTGTGCTGCAATAAATGCTTGGCAAAAAATAGATAACACCCATCCTGACGGTCCACACCCATTACCCATTCACTCCCCCCACCCTCAAGCCAGATTGAGCATGCGTGCACACGCATCAACTGCAGTGGCGTGCCTTGTCTAACGTAGGCTGCTGACGTGATGAGAAGGCAAGACACAGAGCGGCAGGGAGGGTGGTTGTGGGTGGTGTAAAGAGGGGGGGGGGGGCTGCATAGCCATCCGCTTGTTCCTGAGCCTTACCTTCTCTTCAACCCCAGACAGCAGTCTGCAGCGCAGTAGCAGCCACACCATCCCCACCCATATTGTCTGATAGTCATGCGCAACTAGCAGCTTGTCTGGCTGCAAAGCAGAGCTTCGTGTTTGACTCTTACTTCCCACTCTCATCGTTAGGTTCCATGTCTGTTGAGGGCCAAGAGGTTTTTATGGTGGAGGGGTGTGGGTGAAGAGACAACACTTCTTTTTTCCCTCCTCACATCATGGGGAAAAAAAAAAAACAATATGGCACTCAGTCCATAAAAGAAGAGAAGAAGAAAAAACAGTCCAGCATTACCGTATAATTTTTATCGCTAGCTTCACATCAGGTTGAGCGCTAGAATAGAGCTCGGTTTGACCTTGACAACTTCCGTTGTATTATTGATCACTCGGCACGTGAGACGTGGGTGTACTGCAATGTTAAAATTACCTATGACACAAATACAACGCTACATGTAGACTGATAAGGTTTTTGTTTATGCTCGTGTCAACAGAGGAGCAATAAGAGCTAGGTACTTATTTGGTGCACAGTGCCACAATTTTACGGATTTTCCTATAGGCCTAAAACAAAGCGACGAGTAATTAACTCATTTCATACATGACAGCAGCTAGAAAAGTCAGTTTTTAGCACTTTTCAAGGGCCCTAAATTCACTTTCATATTTTGCGTACTTGCTACTTTGCAAAAATACAGACATTTTTGAACTGTTTGTTAACAAATATCTTTATCTGTATTGCTAAAATTCTTATGATGACTTGCTGCAACAGTTTATGCGCAATACTTGAAAAAATATATATAGTACATACTTAGTGGCTGCCAGGCGCAGCTCATGTATTTCGACATACGTAGGGGCTGAATATACGAAGAGGAACATTTATCCCCCAATAAAAGGAGGGGGGTCCTCCCCCGGAAAAAGTTTGATTTTAAGGTGCAAAATGGTGTTATTTTAGCAGTTCTCGTGTCTAAACATCGTATACACTTTTGGTAGATTTATTAATATTTTTTTAAAGAAACGTTCTGTTAAGGGGCCTCCCTAGTCACTGGTAGAGGAAATCAAAAAACGTTTCAAGCTGTTACCGTTATTCCATTTTTTCAAACAGTTTAAAACATTTCAAGGAATTAATTTTTTGACCAAAATTCACAAAATCCACAAAAATAATTTCAACAAATTTAACATGCCTTTGGATTACTGTGTTGAGCACTGGTAGTAGCAAGTATGAAGTACAGTAGCAAGTAGATGGAGAAAAACAAGGGTAGCTGCGTGGAAAGTTACGCCAAGTCTAAATCACATCAGAGAGTGCTGTCCTGACATTGGATTGATATCATAGCTCAGTTGTTTTTAAGGTTCACAAATCACAATGTTTCACACTTAACAATAGTGCACCATTCATTTAATGCACTATAGTTAATGGTTTTTTTGCACTTTTAACTATACTACATCTCACTGTATTTGAAAATGAAAATATTAAGTCAAAATCATGTTTCAACTTTAACTAATGTGTGGATACACGTTACTTATACGTGAAGTTGATTCGTCGTTCTTTTCTTAAAACCAATTTTGCAATAACTTGTTATACAGTGCTCACTTTATCGTGAACGGCCTATAAAGGGTAAGGACCGTACGCAAAAATGGAGGTTAGAGACTTTAAACAATGACTTTTATAAATATAAAGAAAGGTATTTATACATAATTTAAATATTAAGAAACAAAAGAAAATAACTTGTAAAACCTTAAATATTAAAAGCCGCCTAAACATCTTAATAAATTCAGTGAAATAAAAGATATACATAGAATGGTAAATTATAATGGTAATTCCCCCTATTACGAAATAGTCGCATATAGGGAGGGTACATTTGTTTGTGGCTTTGTATCTCGTCACTCTCGTCTACTGCGGAATCACAAATAATATTGAAAAGGACGTCCCATAAAAAACCCCTTTGCATTTGATAAATGGTTATGGTGGTGGCCAGACAGATAATCAAGTTTTGAAATTTTTGACTACCGAGTTTAATATTTTATTTCTCTGTCATATGGTTTGGTAAAGGGCTCGGCTATAAAGTACGTACTTTAAAAATGAATAACAATGTCACAACTTTTTTACTTTGTATTTTTAAGTTGATATTAATTTATTATTTGGTACGAAGAACGTTATAATTCGTGTGAAATAATAGGCTGCAAAAAATGTTTACTGTAATGGCTAGGCGAGAAGGAGAAACATCTAAAACATATCATTCCGCCTCGAGAATAATGTTGCAATTTGAGGTGATTTCATGGCAGAATATTAAATATAAACTATTCTTTTTGGCGTAATAGGTTTAAAAATTCCATGTATGTAGAAACATGCTACTCTAGACCCTTTTTTTAAAGTGTGTTTCAGCTGGGTTTTGAGTAAAAATGTAGTTACGATATTAGCAATTTTTTACTAACCAAGTCGCGTACACAAAATGTGAAAAGTTCATAGGAAGCACCACTGTGTCTAGGACAAGTCATGAAATTTTGGTACAATTTACTGCAGTGATGTCGCAAAACGAGCAAGTTGAGTGACAAGTTGCGTCTGTCAGTGCAGTGTAGCATGGCGCACTGTATGGACTGCAAGCCTGGCAGCCCACACGCGAGGCAAATACCAGACACCTCCGCTGCCCTCCTGCTTCCTAGGTTCGCCAGACCGGGGCGCGCTCTGCGCATGCGCCAGCAAGGTCAGACAGGCTGCACACCGTTCAAAAGATATAATTGCAAATTATAGCCTATAACACCAGCTGCAAAAATGAAAATTATTAACTGTAACTCCAAAATAATCAGGGAGGGCTGCAGCCCAACAGCACAAATCGCCACTGGTGGCAGCACTGAATAGATTTAAATCGGGCAGTATACTTTGTTGTGGTCTGTATGCTTCGCCGGCGAGCAGAATGGATCACGTGCGCACAGCCAGCTGAGAACAAGACAAGCCAAGGTCATCAGCATTGCTTTCCCCTCCTCTATCCTACAGAACTAGACCATCACGCGACGCTGCCGCACCACCACTCACGTCTCGGCATACTGGGTTTTCAACAATGTCAACGACTTACGAAATCTGTTTAATAATATCTCAAATAAGTTTGCTTTTCAATAAAAATTTTAATGATTTTTCCACACAAAGTCAATGGAAGTAAGCATTTTGCACTGAATTTGTGCCTTTTTTTTTTTTTGCGATGGGAGACTGAAGAGAGCTATTTAGAATACAATTTTTCACGGAGGCATCGGACTATTTAAATAATTTGTATTTAATTTAAAAACAGTATATTTTACATCATATGACAGAATACAAACTGTATGAGACAAACTTTGCATTTTGGCTGGGTGGGTCAAAATCAGCCCAAAATGCACCTGTTTAACTATTACGACCCTTCCGCTTTTACGACCCTTTCCCCGGAAACTGTGAGGGGTCATTAACAAAAGGATTGCTACAGTACAAAGTTCTCAATAATACAAAAGTGGTTGTCTTTTCCTTTGGAATGAGATGAAAAAAATTAAAAATTAACTTTAATGCTTGATCAAAAGTACATAAAGCAATGTAACACCAAATTCAATGGTTAGAGAAAGTCATGATAGTAATAAAAAAGTATGTAGCTTGGGACTAAACATCCTGACATATTTACAGAACTGTGTTGTTTTGTGAACACCTGTTAATTCCAACCTCATTATTACAAATTACAAAAATTTAGGTCCCTTCAGGTATGCATTAATGAGGTTCAACGTGTGCTGTCTTTTTAACACTTAACATTGAAGTTGAGTACATTATGTTTAATTAATGCACCCGCTATTTTATATTGAAAAGTGAACCCCTCAAATTAATTACTGAACTAACCCATGTACCACCTGCACATTTTTTCTCAATAACTAAATTAAAAAGTTTCGGTGCTGGTCGTATAAGGAAATCAAAGTTATGAATCAACATTAAAGCTTTGGAAAAGTTGCACTCATTATACACTGCAGAATGATGAAAGGATTTAATACAACAAATATATGTATCAAACCTTTACCATTAGAGTAAAGCTCACTAGCAGTAAATCACAACACAGTCATGGCCTGTACTGCGAGTACAGCTTGTGCCGCTCACCAGGACGTGATGAACTTGTGAATGCTTGACTACGCCGAGTGCGCCAAGGCAAAATGCATGCATGTCCTTCTCCTTTAGCTCATGCATGCCTCGTCCGAGGATTGAACATCTAGGCATCCACAGCATTGTTTGTGGCAGCACAGAGAACGAGTTCCTGAGACACTCCAAATACTCCTAGGCTCATCTAACACAAAAAAAAAAACCTATCTCCAGGCTGAACGTACTCCCACGGGCTCACCTGTCTCCACTACTTGCTAACATCTTCAGGACAGCCTTTGAAGAAAAAGCAATAGCTTCCAGTCAATATAAACCTAAGTACACTGGTTTGGGTATGTGTACAACACTTTCATAATTTGGAGCCATGGTGAAGAAAAACTGACTCTCTCGAACACTTGAACAACTTGCATGGCAACGTTGACTACACAATGGAATTGGAAAATGATAACAGCCGTTTCTGGATGGCCAGGTAAAGAAGAATCCAGATGGCAGACTAGGACACAGTGTATTACCGCAAATCTACCCAATATCTCCACGCTAGTTCCCTCAACCACCTGCAACAGAGCTAGAAAGATCAGTGAAACATCCAAACTACATGAAGAAAACAGTCATCTGACCACAGCACTACATGCAAACAGATACAAGAAAAAGACAAACAGGATCAACAAACCACCAGTAGCAGAGAAAAAAGGAAAACTGAGGAACATAGCTGTCCTTCCACTTGTACAAGGAGTATCCAACTGCACAAGCAGAGTCCTAAGGAAACATGAAATCTACACCCCACAGAAGCCAGTTAAAAAGTTGGGAACCACCATCAAAAAAGACAAAACTCCAGCTGCTGAACAGCTTGCAGGAGTCTACAAAGTACCATGTTCCTGTGTATGTAAGGCGTATTGCTGATCTTTGGTTTTCCTGATTGTAGTCTTGAATATGTTCCTTGGTTCTTATAACTATTCTTCTGCCAGTTTTGGCGGAAGAATAGTTATAAGAACCAAGGAACATATTCAAGACTACAAACAGGAAAACCAAAGATCAGCAATAGCAGAACATTCGTCAACAACCAAACATAGGGTAGAATTCAGCTAGTTTGAATCAATAACTAGCATCAGCAACTACAAGACCAGAACAATTTGAGAGGCAATATAAATAATAAAACATTAAGCTAACATCAACAGAGATGATGGTTACAAGCTAAGTAGAACCCAGGGACCACTATTCAAAAAATCGGGGCATGAACATTGGCCAAATGACAAGCCAGAGCATGATACATCACTGGCTATCACTCCAACCAATCAGAAGAGAGCTTCAGTGTTTCGCTGCCTAGGGAGCCAATTAGGAGCATCCAGTACTCCTATTGGCCCCTGGACAGCAGATCACAGACGAGGTGCTCTCAGGTCACTATATAAGAGCCTCCTCCAACCCCTGGCTATCAGTCCCCCTGTCCCACTCTTACTTCACAACTTTACTAATAACCTGGACCATCCTTCTTTTTCCAGTGCTATTTTATTTTTAATCCATGTAACTGCTGAGTGGTTACACTCCTATTCTGTCGAGCGGGTTTATACGGTACTAAGCCAGTTTTTCCCTCTCTCTTCTGAGATTATGGCTTAGCTATAAGCACACTTAGGGAGGCAATCATGGCCCCAATCGCGGCCATGACTGCCCAACCCGTCTATGCTCAGATGCATGCCTCCTCTGCATGAAACTTCTCCCCCGTAGGCGTATGGGGCTCAGCCCTAAGATGCACTTAGGTCCCGCTCCTCCACCATAACCCAGTTGATTAGGTTAGGTTAGAAAAAAAAATCTTGGCTTTCAGTTTTACTTGAGACACCCTGATGATTCCTACTGCAAGGTACAGGAAAATGTCAATACAAGATACCAGCATGACGTGGCTACAGCCCAGAAGACAAGATTACTCAAGTATTAATTATATATATATATATTACAGTGGCAAATTAAGGAAATATATATATATTTTTTTTAATTTTACAGTGGCAAATTAATGATAAATGACAATAAAATAACCTTGCTTTTTAATCACGACTTTTGTGAAAGACAACACTTTAAGGAAACATACCCTCCCCTTTCGCAAGTAAGAGAATATCACATATTGTCCACAATAGTGTAGACTACCTGTACATACAACAGACTATTGTTATATTGTAGTAACTTAACAGTAAGGGAATCAGTACCCACCATTTTAGAATATTTTCATGTCATTACGTTTGGTTTCAAAGGTTTAAACTTGCTTTATTTATAGTGAGGTATACATATTAGCTGCCAAGGCAACAACTTTGATGTCTTCGGTAATTTTAACTAATAGCCTTCGGGACGAAGTAAGCACTTTTTCCTGCAGGTAGCTACAGGATATACTTGGAAATGGTATGAAAATGTACGATACTGTGCCCTATGCACTGTCTGTGTCTAAAACATAATATACCTACTGCAGAAAATCACAAAATTTCCTGTCAATGTAAGACAGCAGGTACTGATACCCTTAAAATATTGTGACTACATGCAGGAGGAAAAAAACACTAACTCGTGAGCTGCATCCAATTCTTCTTTAGGTTCAGCATAATTTTCGTATGCCAACCTGTAAACCTTATCTGCATTTTTGAAATCCTTCAAACGTTCAAATTCATAGGCCCAAGACCTATAAAATAAGGCACATTTTGTACCGATGCCATGACTGAACACAGTTCTGTACAGTTCCTGTGGATGTACTTGAAGTTCAATCTGTGAAATAAAAACAACCAGTAAAATACTTGCAACTTATTATGAAATTTATATTTATTATTAGCCTATGAATGTGAAGATAAACTTTAAGTAAGCAATCAGTACACCTTACCAATGTGACAATTAACAAGATAAAATTTTGACTTTTCCTTTAATCATATTAACGACATTAAGTCTAGCTATGTCATCTAATACAATATTTTACTGTGTTGCTTAACATGAAGGAAAACTAGATTCCTGTTGGAATAATTTTTAACAAAATTAACATAGTAAATTTATAATAAAATTGTAGACTGGACTGAACTTACCCAGGATTAAAAAAAGGAGCAAATCTAAAGTCAACATGGATTTAAATGTGTTTATAGTAAACTTAATGTTTCAATCCAGATTGAAATGTAAACAAGCGGGTGAACTTCAGACTTTATGTCCAAAGTGTTAACAGACCTTTTGCCAAACAACGAACTACAGAACAAATGTCTGTCGAAAATCCAAGAGGTGAAAATTAGTTACATAGAGTATTTTGTTTCAATGTATACATTACAATTACTGTATTATTTTATATATTTTGGACTTTCCATCATTTTTTATAATGTTAAGATATTCTATTTAGCTAGCCCAGAATGATTCTAACATCTTACATAACCAAAGGAACAATGCAATATGGTGACCACATTGTATTTGTTCAGTTCAGTTAAAATTAAACTATTTAATCTGGATTCCACACTCCAGTTCACCTCAGAGACTGGACTGAGCACTCATAGTGTAACTCTATGCACAAAAGCAACATAATGGAACTTACTGACCCTGGAAGAAGGGTGGTGGTACTAGCAGCAAGATGTTTGGGAGGGTTATAAAAGCCATACAGCAACCTCCATCTCGATTTGAATTATAATTTTATGTTATTTTAGTTAAGCAAAACCCATACTTAAGTGTTAAGTTTTAAGTCCATTACGTAAATCTTGTTTTTTGTTAAGCTAGATATGTACAGTACCTAAATGGAAATTCTGACGTGATGAATACGAGAATGCAAATTCTGAAGAAATTAATATACATATTACAATATTTAAGATTGAAAAACAAATATTCCATTTGTTAAACCAAAATACAATAACAAAGATGTAAAGAATACTGTTAACACCTATTTACTATGCCCAAAGCTACCTCTGTCACACATGTAGTGCATACAGCACATGAAACTGGCTACGTGCGCCAGAGGTGGAAGACTTGAGAACAATGTGTTTGGCATGGCTCAACCCACATGTGCACGCATGCACACACACAGCAGAAGTGACCAGAAGACTCGCACAGTCGCAGATGTAGTATAACATGTAAAGCAAGAAATATATAAAAATGTTCATATGCCTTCAAGTTCAAGGTCCTGGTGAAAATACTGCAAATTAAAGATGGCCGTGCCATATTCTCTTTAAAGAGTTCTAACTGTAAAGCAATAAGTGAACCAAGCTTGATTAAATTTTGTTCAAAGGATTAACAGTTTTAGGGAGGGGGGAGAGGGAGAGACACAGAGAGAGACAGACACACACACTACAGACATACGTGGACACACATGCATACACTAACCTTGGCACACACACAAAGGATACACAAACACACAGTATTTTGCTAGTTTAAATAAAAATATGTGTTGAATGTTTCTGTGGGTGACAAAACAATACAAAAGAGAAAGTTTTTCTAGTTGCCTCTCCCAAGCATTTACTAACACCTTAAATAGGTTTGTTTTCAACAATAACAGTAACTTAATTAGTATGAAGGTATTTGCGTAAAATAAAAGTTTAACTACATAAAAAACTCGGATAAGCGCAAAATCCTAAACACAACTAACTTACATATGTAATCCAAAGTCTGACGAAACGCAAATCTTGCTTGTATCTGGGATCATCTTTAAACCTTGTAAGGCACTTCTGGAGTAACTGCTGCAGCCGACAAGTTCCACCATCCTTCACGAAACTCTGCTCCACCCACATTGCATAGTTGTACCATGGTTCTAATGGGTCATCACCTTCATACAAACGAATTTGAATCTCGTGATACCTGTGTGAAATACAAAATAAATTTTACCCAGACATAAACCACTTGTAAAACATTACACCACAGTTCTAAAAGTGAAAAAATATGTCACGGGAGTTTATAGATTTCAACTGACAATGTTGTTATAGCGCTACAAACCTAAAAATAAGTTCATAATTTGTTATTTCTTTATTGGCAATTTTATGTGATTACAAACAGTTTTGTAGTCTTAGTGGTGGTGCTAGTAAAACAGGAAAAGGAACGACTAGCATTAAAGGCCTGCTTCGCTCAAACAGGATACAGGTATATGACATTCTGAATTAGTTTTCCGGTGTAAGTTTAATTTACAGAGTTTTCACTAAATCTGCCTAATACAAGACTTTACGTTAACATTGACTTCTGAAACTTCATAAAATATTTCAAACACCACCACAGCCCTAGCAGTCTTTGAACAGAAGTAGTTATTTTTTACCTGTGTGTAGTTAAAGAAATTTCAAAAAGCGTCATAGAATAAAATGACAGCTTCACAAAATGTGATAAGCTATGCCCTGTGTGTACAACATAATACATGTAATGCAGATTGTCACAAATTCTCATTATGCACTTTACATGAAGAAAATTGGCTGGCTGAGAAATCTGAAAGGACCATTTATTAGTCATCAGTTTTATGTAAGGTATCCATAAAAAAATTATTTAAAATGTGATGATCGCACATTAAGAAGCTTTGGTGCTGCAAAGATGTAGTTTCTGTACTTCAAAAATTATTATAAACTTTTTATTCACCCTGTGATGACGTCGGAGGTACAAAATCTAACGTAGGCCTCATTTAAGACAGGCTGGTTATGCCAAGTTACAACAGTGCCTGCAAGAAGAAAGTAGTAGTCAAGTGTGATTGGGTATTTTTAACTCTCTTCGGCTGTTCTCAGGTTGGGAGGCCTCTCCTGTTTTGGCACTATGTAAGGCTGTGCCGCCTTCCCGACATAACACATTTCTCTACACACGGTCAGGAGGGAGTTCCTGTTTTTCTTCATTGCCGTGCAGGCAAGGTACGCAAAAGCCCAATAGTTTATTTGCATGTCCAGCTTAAAGTCTTCTAATGCATTACTAGTGTATATTTATGGCCTGTAACAGTTTGTTGCCAAGCCATAATATTGGAGCTAAATGTAATATTTTGAATATTAACTTCTTTGGTTTGGTTTTGTATGTCACCCCACAAGTGGTGTTGTTCAATGAATGGCACCACAAATAACACAAATGTCACTGGCTACTGGCCAATCAAGGGCACCCTCCCCCTTCCCCCATCCTAACAGTATCATAATGGGAAATGTTCCTGCAATTGCAGTCCAGGACAAAAGAACATGACTATTCTTCGTTTGGAGGGACAAGGGCTCCTTAAAAGCATTCTGACCATAGCAATAGTTGTCTTGTCCTCCAACCCCCTTCTCCACGTCACCCACCCTAGGACTCCAACAAGGCCTAGCAAAGCTACGCCAATGTCTAAGAGGACACCAACCAGAAGAGAGATCAGAAAATGTAACAGAAATAAGAGACACGTGCAAATAAAAATAGTTAATATTGACGTGTGCGAGATTTGTTTTAAGTGAAATATGAGTGTGATAGGTTGTCTCCGTACACAGTGTCTACAGCTAACGAAGTTTTCCGCCCCGCGTGAGTGAAGAGATTTTGGTCAGCACTTAACATCGAGGTCATTAGCGCTGGTGGACGGTGACATGCTGTATGGAGCAGCGCCAGAATGAATTGACGAGGGAAAATTGGAGATCCCCGAGAAAACCCACCGACCAGCGGCATCGTCCGGCATGATTCCCACACGCTGAGCCATTCTTACACGAAGAGACCCAAGATGCTGAAGGCCGGTCGCACCTTAACTTCATTCAAATGCATGATCAATGCTTCCATCACTCGCGGGGCAAGTCCCCTCCTATTGAGTAACCATACATGCTTATAGCGAGTTACTTAAAGGTCCACTCTCGAGCAAAGAAAACAAACCAGCTAAGTTAAGAACTTGCATTTAATGCCCACTTTAAACAAAATACAAACACCATAATATAATAGCCAATTGGGCTAATTACACTAATTGAATACTCCTTAATATTCACTTCAAGGCCGATTAGAATCGTCCTCACCACACGACAGTAATTACCACGACCTTGGACATTTGATCACTTAATTCCTTTAGTTAACTCTATTTACGCCACTTCCGCTTGACAGATTCGTGAATAACTAATCGAAGGTCAATGATGCAGTTTTTTGGGACCTCCCCGACGTTTTGTGTTAGGCACACAGACTAGACGAACCCAACTTGGCCGACAACCAACCGCTACCGGTTTAATAGGCCTTTACCAGGCACTACACTATCCCATGTACCTCCTCAGTCTCGAATTAAAGGACATCAGTACCACTGGTCATCAGGCCTCATCATTTCGAGGGACGGGAAGACTTACCCATAACTCTGCCAACCGCAGCATAAGCCATTTTTAACAGGAGTAACTGTTAGACGATCCTTACACCCATGACTTTCCAGGACACACGGTCGCAACCTGCGACACTCCAGCGCGCCGCCAACAGCCTCGTTACTCCTTCCAAAGCCTAATGGTTCACCACAAAACCCTCTTAGGCTTCTTGCGCATCTGAAGTACACTCCGCAAAAACCTGATCTAGAGTGAGCGCCCTCCACTCGCATCGCGAGTGCTCAGCCCGCCTCACCAGCGCCGTTACCACCGGCACACGGAACTAGGTCTACCCCTCCTCCAGGTCCTCCCCTCCATGGCCAGTGGAGAAGCAGGACTGGCGGGAAAGGGGAAAACACAGTGCCGTCAACCGGGGCGACCCTTCTCTCACTACAATCTATCGGCCAGACAACCCCGTAGAAATAAGGAACTCAACTTGATCAAAACTAAACCCCCAAAGACAGAACCCTTTTAAACATCACTGAAACACTAACAGGGGACTAAAAACCCGCCCCGAGATCCCAGGGGTCCGCTCAGAGGCAGGTGGCTTCCCCCCCACCTCCTCGTAGCAGCGAGCACTTCCTTCGCGTAATCTTAGCATCGCTTGCAATATGATCACCGGGGAAGTGTAACCACAGCGTTGCCACACACTTCCTCCTTTCTATGTGTCCCTTCAGGTGGCCTTGGCAACGTTTCCGTCCCAATGTTAGATTGCAGTACAAGGCTTATGGTGCGTGCTGATGCCAAATTGCAACCGCGTTACGAAGTTCCGAGGAAGCACGACTTCAGAAGTTTGTGTTTTAAAAATTTTTTTTTTCATTTTTCTTATTGATATTACAATTTGTATAACATCACGCTTCAGCATATGCTATTAATGAAATTTTATGTAACTTTTAAAATAAGAAACAATTCATCCACTCCACTGATATGAATTCATTAGAACCTAGATAAACAGTAACAAAAACATCATGAAAAAATAATTATTATTACATAACTTTTAATCATCAGAGCTACTGCTGACTAAACAAAAGATTTCTTCAATTAGAGTAGCGTCTGTCTGAAGACAAAAATGTGGTTGGGGTAATGTTGATTATGAAATCGATCATTCAAAACCAATGTAGTGCAGAAACTATAAAATGTGTTTGTTTTGTCACGTTTATAATATGACAAGAATAAATTTAAACTGGGAGAAGGGGATGTTCTCAAACGAAAGTAAATTAATGCCAACTTAAGTACTGTCACTCATTTCCACTTCTTTAGTGATAATTATCTTTTACACCTGCATATAACAAACAATTTGTTTTCCAGTATTCTTTTAAAAATGTTTTATTGTGTATTATGAAGGGCCTAGTTATTTCCAATGCTAAAACACAATGTTGAATCTAATTATAATATTAACAGAATTTTCGTTAGTCAATTAACAGAATCCAGGTAAATTTTTTGTCCCAAAAAATTTAGACGTCATACATTTGTTCTAGTTTAGGACATACAAAAAATTATTTTATATCATAATATTAGTACATAAGATGACAAAATTCGTTACGAGAATTATACCAGGTTTTCCACCAACATGTTTCAGTAAATTTCCTTGAGTTTTCCCTGCCCTATAATATATTTTCCTTTGCAAAAATTTTAAAAACACTCCAAATTATGCAGTAAACTAATTAGAAAATGAACAATTTTACATAATGTACACATATACCTATGCTATCTTCTCCCCAGGATGCATCCAACCTATTATTCTGTACATGAAATTATGCAAGTTTGTTGGATTTGATATTAGTAACAAATTTGGTAAACAGGACACTAGCTCTATCAGACTGAAGAGCAGTTAGGTGCCCGGCAGACATGAGAACTTTCAAACATGTATCCATACTTGTCCTACACTCTTCCTGTTTATCCAACAATATTCTAGGGTCCAAACAAGAAGCAGCTTTAACCAGTTTGCATTTTATTGGACTACGTGCAACAAGTTTTTCGGCAGTCTGAAAAATACATGTATCGCATTCCATTAAGAACCTTCATTTTTGAATTTCATTCACATCAACCACACCTAACTCACGCTTTGCAGCAAACCCAATTTTCAACTTTGAGAGTGGAAGTCCCCGATTTACATCGTCCAGATTAATACTGATAAGCTGATATGCAACTGTCTTGGTTTTGATGTTTGGAACTTCCTTAAAAATGGTTCAAGTGAAGAAGCCATTGTTAGGAAAAATTCAGCTTAGCTAGTAGCAAAGGATCCCTCAAACAATCCTTCACTTTCCCAACAGAATATGTAGCAGGTAATTTACTTGTCTTTAAAACATGTTTTTAAGCAAGGAAAAATTTGTATTGCTCTCTCACGAACTGGCAAGTTTTCCCACCACCGCCAATCACGAAATTTTATCAGAATAACACGGCAACTTGTAACTTGTCTGAATTCTGATCGTTGAGCAGGCGAGTCTTTGAACACAAGAGTACATGGCCTTTAAAAATTGAACACTACATCACTCCCTGTCTTTCTAACACCCATCTGAAAGGCACCACGAACAACATGGACACCACAGAGGCCAAGCTCTAATATATCTGGATCTTTTTCACATACCATAGTTTTTGCCTTTAATTTTTTCATGAAAAACCAACTGACACTTGGCCCATCCACAGATAGCACAGTTTTGGATAGCTCAACATTCTTTAGTCCCTCTTGAAACCCTTCCAAGATATCATCAGCTGTAGAAAGGCCTAAAAATTAAGAGTTCCAGTACCTCGTCATTACTTGATTCTTGTTTATGTCCCATATATGTATATGCACAGCTATGTCCATTTGTTGTAGCTTTGCTACCCTATTAAATTATTCATCAAAGCACTCAACAATGTGTTTTGCGGATTGGATTTAATTGGTAAGTTTGTGAAAAAAATTGTGCAAGTCCGTAAATAACCAAGTATGCAGTCTTGGAACTACTAAGCTACATTTCTTGTGCAATGAAACTATCTGGATAAATTTTAGCAAACAAATTGATTATTCCTTGCTGGCTATTAAAACTGTCCTTCATAACAAGTAATGCCCACATTGCTGTCTCCCTGAAAATATATTTTATATACCATACCTGAAAATGCTTATTTGAGAGTAGCACTATATGATGATTTTCCAGTAGACAATGAACAGAACAATGATGCTAATTCAGAATTTGGTGTTGTAGTAACACTCAAAATAATTGATCCCTTTGAATCTTGACGATTTAAAGGCTTTGTTAAATATGCTGACATAGATACAGTACTACCACTCACTGTAATCAACTGTTTGTAAAATTTCCCTTCTTGTTGACACTTTCACAGAAAGGTTACCCATAATATTCAAAGAAAATACCTTTTTTACATAAAATACACTTTACACTATTGTCATCACCCTCAACACAACGCAGCCACTTTTCCCAGTCAGGAAACAGTGATCCATCAAGCCAAGCAGTATCGTGAATGTCACACAATTATCCACTCAGGCTATCATGGATGATGTACAGTAGCAAAACTCATTCAATACTGAATTGCTTCGTCTCACAAGTGTCACATTATTTTCTTTGCACAATTAAAAAAACTGTGCTTGTACACACCCACGAACGTAACCTATATTTCTAATGAAAAAATAAGAAGACCGCTGTTGACATCCTGTGAAAAAAATCTCATTATTGATTAAAACGTTTTCAAATAGGCCTACAATTAACTGCTCCTGTCGAGCTCTGACACAGTATGAAATAATGTATAACTATTTTTTGTGTGCACCGTTTGGTGCTCAGTGCAGCGACGGTGGCGCGTGGTGACACTTTATGGAACTTTAAGCTTCTGGCTCAGCTCGCTATCTCTATGCCTTTCTTCTAGTAGTACCAGTGTTCTCTATTTCCCCTTCTACTCTTTCTCGCGCATGTGCAGTTTCCTGAGGCCCTGGCCAAGCCTCTTGCTGGTGTGCTAGCGTGGCATGAACTTTTACTGCTTCGTCAGCTCCAGTTCGAGTCAAATGTAAGTGTCTGTAGCTCCAGTTAGTTGTTTGCTTGGGAACTTGTTCCCCATGGCGGTAAGGCGGCTGCCGTCATGTATATGTAGTTAAATTTTAAACTCTTTTATTCAAAATTGCTTTTTCGGTTGCAATCTTTTGAAGATTGTGATATCGAATAAAAATTAGTATGTATAGGTTTGCACAGAAAGACTTAACTTGTTGGTACGTTTTTAGCGTTTGTAATTTTCTTGTTGAGTTGGTAAAGTATAATGTGCCACGTGTACACCATTTTTGATGACTGTAGTTTACCCGAATTTAGTCAGTTGTTTGATAGTTTGAAGTTCCTTGATAGTGATTTTTGATTGTCCAGATTGGAGCTCGTTGATCCGTCATTTGATAATCGTCAAGTATATTGTCTATTTTGGTAACGAATTTTGAAACACGCTTATATGAGAAATCATGAATTTCCTGATATGCCTTGTCAAATTCGTCATGTTAATTATGATATTTAACCCAGAAACTATTTATTCTAGCTTGACGTTAATGTCTAATTGAAACGTATTGGTAGGTCAAACGTATTCATGTGTGCACGTGCACAGTATTTAACGACTTTTAGAGTTATCATTGTACATTTTTATAAAGGTTAAATGAATTCATATGCGTGTGTGCACGATCTTTAATGACTTTCAGGGTTATTATTGTATATTTTCATAAATAGTTTTGATGTGTGTTTATGAGCGCGTAAGCACCATTTGGATAATTTGTAGAGTTTTGAAGATCGTTAACTGGCGAAATATGTGCCTGCTTAATATATTTTTGAACTATCTTTGTAATTTTTAACTGTGCATTTTTTTACACTCGTCTTTGATTTTTTAATGATGTTACTGTTTACATTCTGAACAATAAATCTAAGCAAACCGTCAAATATTTTTGTTAGTAGAACCCACAGAATTACGTGTGTATATTTTCTTAGTGTTCATTGGCACTTTGTAAATAACAATTTTGCTGGTGTGTCTTTGTCCATTGAAATTACTCTTGCAACTGCAAGAGAACATTTCACATGGTGTTTCTGTTGCGTTTGATATGTAAAATATCACCATGAAACCGTTACACCAACAACACAAAATATCACGATACAAAAACTAACACAACCACAGCTGTTGAAGTTATTGCAAAAATAATACAACTTAATAAATAACATATGTTCACTAAAACATTTTCAAAAAGTTTCCAGCGTACCAGACATCTGAAAGTTATGACACATACAAGCAAACATATCAAAACTCTGATGCGCTATTTTCTTCATCTGACTCGGCGCAGCCCGGCACAGTACGGCGCCACCTAGCAATTAGAAATGTGGCACATCACGGCTATGGTAAACCAAACTTTACCGGTACTCATTTATCTAAAACCTTGTTTTACATGTATGATCCGCACCCCAACTTTCCGATTTAGAATGCATGCGCTGTCTTCTAAAGGACTGGACCGTTCATTTTTTTCTCATATTTGTACGTGATAATGTTCAACATTCCATTTTATGGCTTTTGGGCTGAATTGAAACCCCAGAAAAATTAGTAATGTATTAATTTATTATTTTATTTTGTAATAGTTGGATTGTGTGAAAAAGAGGCGACTGTATGTAGCCAAATGTATTGACCAAAATAAACAACATGCATTCTAAGTGCATGTTCGTGTTCAGTCCAGCACGTAGACTGTAGTGTTACAACCAGCATTTTATGGAACCAGCGCATTCACTTTCAAATTAGACATCAAAATCTTTAGTATGTATCACTTTTCACTAAGTACTTCAAACACTTGAGGTAACATACGAACAATTGTTTGTATGTCTATTTCCTCTAAAATTTGCGGCAGTTTATGAGAACAGTTAGTTATAATCATCTAAGACGAGTAGTGAAGTAAATTCAAAGCCATAACAGTTTAAGACCATGAATAATTTTTAAAATAATGTTTATTTTATTGTGGCTCTTCAGCATTTCTTTCTAGGCCTCAAATTGTATTGTTCAATGTTTAAAGTGATATTTTCTAGTAAAATATGACAATAGAATATCTTGCTGTCTCCTATATTCTGTCAATAATAATCTCATATGCCCTGGGTCTGCAGTGTCCCTGAGGGTGAAATATGAACTTAAGTTTGGCGGTACTGTGACTGTTAACTATGTTGCTACGACTTATCTTGGGATACAGTTGATGTTTCCAGGGACGTGCTAACTATCCTGCGAGTAGGGAGCAAACAAAATTAATTTGATAAATACGTGGGAGCATAGGAGCATTTTTGGATTTAAATGACGGGCATTCCTTGTAACACTCTAACCCACAAATAAAGCAGGATATCCGTGGGCCACCCCCGAGAAAAATTTGGTTGTCAAGGTGAAAAATGGTGCTGTTTGAGCATTTTACGTACTTAAAAATGCTAAATATAGATTTAGTTTTTGAAAAGTGATAGTTAGTGGGGCAAAAGACATACATTGTCCCGTTAGGCAATTAACGAGAGGGGAACCGCCTCCCTCGTCTCCCCCTGTCCCCATGTCCCTGAATGTTTCCCTCTGAGTCAATTGTAACTGAATGACATTTTAGACCCACAGTCTGATTTACGAGACAATTTTGAACGTTATACGACAAACTCGCATAACTGGTTTTTCTTAGTTTTTCTCTTCCAGTTATAAAATTCTTCTTCTTTAAGACCTAGGATACACTTGTAATAACACGGCCACAGCACACAAACAGCACAGCCGCACACAAATAGCGCAGAATACCATGCTACACTCGCTCACTATGGGCCTAAAATATTGTTTGAAAGACTATTTACTATATTAAATAGTTCTATTATTCTCAGCTTTCATAATTAAATTAAATCTAAATATTTGTCTGTGCTTTTTGCGTGCTGTTGCCAATTTAACTCAACCAGGCTTGATAAATTTTAGGGTTTCCCTTTGTATCACTATATTGTGTTGTAATACATAGGCCTAATGTTCCACTATATTTTTTGAAGATCTTATTTATTTACAAAGAGGTCAAATTATACACTTTGCTTCTACTTGAGAAGTTCCCAGGCTTGGACATACTTTTGTAATGTGTTAAAAGTAAGTTCACATACATAACAATAAAACTTCACACTTCACTATGTTTACTGATTTTACGAAGGTTAATATCTATTTACTTACTGCAAACCTATTAATATCGTGGCTTGAGTCACAAAATGTAACTGTGATAAACACGACACGAAATTTCCCCTACATATACTATATACAGTACCTTACAGTTTCACCAAGCTGTCACCTCGACATTGTCCAGTGCGCGAATTTCGGCTTTCATGCGAGAGCGGCTGGGGTTTGTGTTACTTATTGGAATTAACAGGAAGAGAACAGGAAAAGTTTTCAGCGTTGCACTAACCAGCGCATGAAAAGTAGAGCCGTGCGGGAGTGGGAGGGGACCCAATTTATTTCGCAAGCAATACGGCTAGGACGAGGGGTAGAAGTGGTGAATGTACCTGTCAAAGCAAGGTTATGGAAACAGCAGAAAAACAGCCCCGAGATGAATGGTGGCGTGCAGGTTGCCGGTATAGAGGGGAAGGGAAAAGGGAGACGGCAAAAGGAAGATGCTGCGATCTATCGCACACTCTGTAACTATATGGCTCTTGGGGAAATAACACAGCCTGCACTGATAAAATTTTAACTACGCCTGGCTCTCCTTTTATTTTAAAATAGGGTTCGAGACAACCCACATCCTTGACTCACCTAATTATACAACACAAATTCTTCCGTCCAACTAATTCCAATAGTAGCTATCGCTTAATTTTTCATATGATTTCAGAACAGCTTTTAACAATCTTTGGTCTAACTCTACTGTCTGGACCAAACATTGTGGTAGCTGAACTCCCTAGTGATGTGGGACGCGTACTAACGGCACGGCCCGGTTACACTCCGCACACGCTCGGTACAGTTAGGACGTGTTCGCTCTGTTACAAAAACATTGCGCATGTCGCTTTCTATCCTCCCCCCCATGTGTATCAGGTCGCATCGCACTGGGTTTCTAAACCCTTATCATAAAACTTCATCTGCTTGGTACAGTATACTATAAGAGAAAGGAAAACGATCGTGAGACATATCTGTACACCAATGAGTGAAATTTAACCACCATACAGATTGTGTTGGCAGGTGTATTATAATCAACCTTTTAACAAAATGAGATACAAAAATTCGAAATGTGGTCTATACGTACACTGTAGAAATGTACTTGAGCATAGGGTGACTTGTAAAATATAAGTGTCAATAAATAAAATTGTTATCTCCAAGCTTATGACGCACGGGGTACAAACACACTTCACCGGGGAACTGAATTTTGTGTTGACAGATAATCTACCCAAATAAACGTCTGTCTCCAACACTATTTTTTCTGAAAAATAAAATTAAATATACATTAGAATTGATAAAGAAATGTTTATGAAATAAATCTGATTCTCAGTATTATGTTTAGCACAGTAAATATTTTAAAGAAAAGGACTTTAATTTTGTAAATATCACATGTCACTAATTATTTTTGTATTTTTTAAATTTGAATTTACGATGTTCTTCAGATTCTTTAATATTTTTTTTAATAAAAAATATGTAGTAATTTCTGTAAATATACGTGTTAAAGTAGTCAATGATATTCTTTAGCTGTGTAAATCATTTTATGTAATAAAGAGTGTGTTCTCGGTTTAATGCATAAAACAGTGTTATGTTAATGTTGACTATTAAATGTCATTATACAATAACTATCAAAGGTAAAAAAAAAAAATATTCAAAATAGCAAAACATAGTCACTGCAAAATAAACCCTACCGTGTAAAAATGTAATAATTAATAACCAAAGGAAAATTTACCATTAACCGACCCATAAGGCATTAAACCTAATCTGTCAACAGCTTACATACAAAAAATTTACATCCCTTCAAAGATTGTCATAGACACTGAATAGCCATGAAATAAAATATGTAGCTCTAGCACATGAACTAAAAAGCAGTTCTTAAATGTCATTACGTACTTTGTTTATAGATTGTACACGACAAAGATTTAAATGTGACGTGTATCTATATTCACTACATCACGTATGTCAACAGAAATATTTGTTATCACAGTGGTTGTGCCAAGCAACACGCACTGCTGTCACTCTCGGAAGTTGCGCCATCGCAGTCAGACACCACCGACTGATTTCCTCCAGTGTCGTCACTATCACTTTCACTGCCTAGACGGATATTAAAATCGTCGACAACTGTTTCCATGATATGGTCCTTCTCCCAATATTGTTCCTCCAACTTGACAACGTGATTACAGTAACTGTTCCAATCTTGAGCTGTGACTGAATTCATTGCTTCATTTGTCTGTTCAAGTAATGCTGTTAAGCTAAATTCACCAGTAGTGTTTTGTTCGCAAATCAAACGCTTAACTTTGGTCCACGCTAGTTCTATGGCATTTAATTCACACATGTATGGCGGTAAACGAATAACACTATGTCCATGTTGTTGCAGCAGTTTATCCACTCTGAAAATTTTATCTGCAGGTTTGTTGGCATTAACGAGTTCCATGAGAGCATATGTTTTCTCATCTCTTCATCACACACTATGCCGTGCCTTCTTAACCAAGCTATAATATCCTTTTTTTACGTCATACTTGGAAGGTGGCTTGTCCTGTTGTTTTGAGTGGTATGGAGCGTTGTCCATGACTACAACTGAAGCTGGCGGTAAATTGGGAACCACCATTTCGGATATCCACTTCTCAAAATTTGCAGCGTTCATCTGGCCGTGATAATCTCCACTTGCTGCGTCAGCTTTATAGACGAGCAACCCTCCAGGAAAAAATCCACATTTTGAACCTATATTAACAACAATCAACCTTTTTGAAGCATTTCCTGTCATAACACCTCGAACGCTATCATGTTGCCAACATTTCTGGGACGTGAGGTTGCTGTCGATCCATGATTCGTCAAGGTAAAACACTTCTCTCCCTTCAGACCTAACTTTTTTTATTTGTCTCAACTGTCAAGTACTTTGAACGCCAAGCAACAATGTCTGCACGTTCGATGAGCACGCGCCTTTTGTCGTAACACTTTTTCCAGACAAAACCCATATCTTTAAGGAGTCTCTTAAGTGATGTCTTGCTCCATTCCGAACCAATTCTTTCTCCAAGAACCGGCATTAGTTTACGAGTTGTTGGTATAACGTGCTTGACAGTGTAGAACTCGTGTATGACATCTCTTATGACTCGTCTGTCAAAACTGTCGACTACGATTTTACGAATTTTCTTCGGCCTGCAAAAAGTAAAGGATATATTTTATGTTTTCGTATCTTATTTTTCGTTACACAAGAAAACGTACAAAATAGTTTAAATAGAAACTGTTTGTAAATAATAAGTTGATTAGAAAAAAAGGGCAATCTATGGTTTTTTAGGATTTATTTAAATAAAAGAGCTATACAACGTCACAACCTTATATTGCAGTACAGAGTTTATGGCGTCACGTTACGAAGTTCGGGAGGTGCGCTACTCCAGAAATTTAAGCTTTAAAATATTATATTATTTATTATTATAGTTGATATTACAATTTGTATAGCATCACGCTTCAAAATATGTCATTAATGACATTTTCTATAACTTTAAAATAAGAAACAATTCACATACCCCACTAATTCAGTACGTGAATTGAAACTGGCACTTCTTTAGCAAATAACTATCACGTATATTTGAATCCTTTATAGCTACTGCCGACAAAACGAAAGATTTCTTCCATTTTAGTAGTATCTGTCTGAAGACAAACACGTGGTTGGAGTAGTTGAAGATTGTGCGATTGATCATTCAAAACCAATTACGTATTGTAACTGAAAAGTATGTATTTTATTTGTCACTTTTATTGTCTGCTAAGAATACATTTAAAGTGGGAGAGAGGGAATGTAATTGATTTATTTGGACGCTTTTACATGCCCTCTAACAACATGAGGCCTTGGTTGGGATGCAGGGAGGGAAGGGGGAAGAAGTCGGCCTTGGACTTTAAGGAACCATCCCAACATTCGATTAGTTATTTCGGAAAACCCTGGAAAACAGAAATCAAGATGATTGGAGCCGGGCATTGAACCCGGATCTGCCCGAATGCGAAGCGATACCAATGCTGCACCACGCTCGGTTATCAAACAAAAGAGAGTATATTAATGTTCTGCCGTGATGTCAACTTCGGCGTATCACTTATTTCCACAACTCCTTTCTTAATTACATCTTAAGCCTAAACGAGAGCATGTATAATTCAATATGTTTACCAGTATTGTTAAAATTTGTTTTACTATAATATAGTAAAACAAATATATGATATATTAACTAATATATTATATATTATAATATAATATATTATGCAGTTTTTCAATACTTAGACATAAAGTTGAAGGTAATTATGCATTTTCGTCCTTCAAAAACGTACCGAAACCAGATAATTTTTTTTGTTAAGGGAACAATTAAGACGGCGTAGAAAAACCTTATAAACAAACTTATGACAGTTTTATTTTTATATTTGCTCTAATTTAGGATTTAAAAGTAGCTATCATACAAGTAGTAGAAATAAAGGCTCGTTGCCTTAAATTTGTTTACGGGAATTATTTGTTTGTCTTTCCTGTATGATTTCAATTTTTCATGTTAGTTTGATGTACTGTGTTGTTGGTCAGTTTGGAACATTCTGTTGCTTTGGAAGCTTCCTTAATGCGTTGATAGTGTATAAAAATACTGGAATAAGGTCAGTACAATATATCGCTCCCTTTCACGTAGCCTACACGTATTACGACTTTTTGTTGTTTTGCCTTCCATACAAATAAATTTTAACAATTACATACGTGAAATTTTGATTCTAAATCAGTCAACATATACGACGAATCGCTCGGCCACGAGACACTGTAGTTTCGCTACTGAACCATTTTAGGACATGGGACGAAGAAAACTGCTGACTAAAGGTAGCCTGTATCTTACTTATTATCCATTCCAGACATAACCTGATCGTAAGCAATGATAACGGAACGTTTTTTCAACTCACCTACACTTCGAGCGACACTCAGCTGTCGAGTTTGTAGGGAGAGCGCGCGGCGAGGACATGACAATAATACGCCACATATTTCACAGCTATAAACAAGAGAACGACTAAAGTTATTCAAGTTGGGTTGCTCTTAAAAACAGATTCAGCTCATTACGAACAACTTCCTCGCTTTCATCCACCTATCTAACTTGAATTGCATAATAGTTTCTCACTGACCAACTTTTTGATGATTCAGTTTGTTAGAAAAGCGCACATAACGTTAGAAAAAAATTCTGTACAACTAACGAAATAAAAAAAATTAGCCTTCAGATTTCTTTGTTGGTGTCCAGATATATGAAATTACACACCATAAAAATCTTAATACGATTCGTAAGATATGATGTGATATATTTAAGAATGCATGAAAACAGTATGAAGTTCAAAATATTTGTTTTGTAATTTTTTAAACCCCTTAAAATAGGATAAATTATGAACCAACTACATCACCCGATGCGCGTTTAGATTCTGTACAATATGCAAAAATTTTAAGATCAAGGTTAAAACGTGAATATTTTAGGATTTTTGGCAACAGCGTGCGCCGAAACAAGGACAGTGCTTATAACAATTACCGTGTGTTGAAAAGAGAGAGCGAATGTCCGTATGAGACTGTACTGCAATCTAAGCGTGAGACGCCGTGATTTCACCACGAACTGCATTTTTTTACGATTTCGTCAAACAAAAAAAAATCAGTTTTAGCTACGTTTCCAAAAACAACAATGCTCACCGTTTTTTCTCTGGAGTTCTTTGGGGGTAGTCTGGGTGTTTTCTGCTCTGTTTTCTAATCCTCATTATGCTGGACTTACTCACACCTGTATACATTGCGGCTCTTTCAGTTGCCTTCTGCATCGGTGTTGCGAGGCACTTATTTTTTGCTTCTTGGTCACAACAACTAACTACTTTCGCAATTATGTCCCTTTCTCGACTATGGATGACTTTATACGGATGTTGGATGCGTGCGTGTTCCTCCATTTTCTCACGTCTCGTAACATACGCTGTGGGCTAATGTTTTCAGGATGAGCGCTCAACCTACCGCGCTGCGCGCGTATCGACAGTCCCTCTGCTGCTCTTGCCCCTTCACCCCCGCGCTGACAGCTACCACAACGTTTGGACCCTACAGTATCTCTTCCAACTTTTCTACAGTTTGTTGGTGGGTAGATAATCATATGTTTTGTCTAAAACAATTAATGCAATAGTATGGGTCTCAAACATACCTTTATATGTAGCTTAATTGTGAACAAGATATTCATTACTGGACTTCCAGCTTACAATCATACTTTATCTTTTTGCCATTTTTATGGCTTGTTTCTTTCTTAATCAGAACTATCAATGCCTTTGACCACAGCCTTCCAACAAAAAAGATAATCGCCAATCCCCTATAATTATTTAGGTCGTTTGTGACAGTTTCTTATGTATTGGTATTACATAGCATGTCAGCCATTCAGATAGAACATCACCGCTACCTTTCAAACAGCTTCCTTATGTCTACAATTTCGGTGGACCAAACTGTACCGGTATTAGTTTATGTGATTTATAAATACTTTAGAGAGAAGACATTTCAAGATTAAATGGCAGATGGCTGCAGTCTTGTTACCAGGAGGGGTCATGGCCTGACTAGAGTAGTCACAGTTTGGTCAGTTAGAAACGCTGGCTTTTGGCAGAGTTCGGGACTCCGCACAGCCCCGAGGAGGGTGGCTGTGAGCAAGATAGTTGCATGTTTTGCCAGAGTTGATATTGGACACCTGTTCATGGGACTTAAAAAAGAGGGCCACACGTGTGATATGTAAAACATCCAAGTTTAATTAGTTCACTAGACACTTACTTGCGAGAGCCCGAGACCGGGACCATACAAGCGTTTGTAAACAAGTAGCTCGAGTCTGCCACAGGAAGGAAGTTGGCAATGACACGAGTACTGAGTAGTGGGTACCACGGTATCATACACTGGTTAATCATCACTGGTGAAAAAAGGCTATGCTTCTGACTGTCACAAGATTCAACTTTGGAAATTTCACAGAAAAAATAGTTTAGCCCCTTTTTTAATCGACAGGAACATTTTTATTGAATCTGTGTAATGACCAACTCTGGCTCATCGCAGGACTGGCCTCTTTCCACACAATGAAACAATGGTAGCCAATCGGCACATTACAGAGACTATTTTAGACTATTTTTACATTCAAATGCATCCCCCTTCCCTATGTCGCTTCTGACAGCATTGGCTGACTTATCCTGTGGTCGAATGTGAAAGTTCTCTCTGGGCAATCTTGTTCCGTCACCTTCTTTATTGCGTTACCGCAGGAATTTTATCTTTAAGTAGGCCCTACTTCATCAGAACCTTTTCATATTTTTCGCTCCCTCACTCACACCATACCTATTAACTAGCATTTAGTTATCTGCAATTAAAATCTAGCATTTAGTCATGTAGAACCACGTGGGTGGATTACACAATCTGTGTTTTAGAGATCTTGAAAGTTACCGGTACCTAATTCTGCTTAACATAACTAAGGTAATTATTAAAGTTAGTAAACATCCTAGTGCGCCCGCCCACTCATAAGAACAGAAAACGGACTTGCATTCAGTGTAGCAGTTGATGTGCTTAAACCAGTTCCACGATAATAAAGTAAATCACTCCTACCAGTATCATCTTTTATTTCACTAGTGTACCTTTGTATGTTGCGAACTCTTGGCTCTAACACAAAGCTCAGATATAGCACGGCACACCTTGTTGAAATAATACTATATTAACAGTAGATCTACAATTTGTTTAGTTTCAATTGAATGAACATAATAAAAGAAAAATATAAACAACAACTCTTCCAAGTTTTACACTGTAGGACACTGTCAATAAACAAAACTTTACTCATCCTAAAACCAGAAAAAAATTTCTACCACAGTCAAACGTGGATAATTTTAACGTAAATGATGTAGAGCCAAACTGGTTTACCAAATCCTTGAATGAATCCCTTAGGCCTACTGTTATGCAAAAGATTTCTTACATCTGGAGTTTATCACACTATTGCCAAAATTTTAATATAAAATCTTCATTTTTATATCAGTTTTTAAACGTAATATGTTGAAAAGAAAACCTTGGTTTTTAATATTTTTTATGTTAATTGTTACCATTGTTAATTAGCATTTACGGAAACATAGACTAGCACCAATTTTTATTTCAATTGCATATACTAAGTAGCCGAGATAAATTTTGAATGAAAAAAATAAGTTATTTTCCCTAATTGACAAAAAATTACTAACTTGCCTACATTTACGTAACTGATTTCTACAGAACGTAACACTAAAAAAAAAAAAAAAAAAAAAGTTGTAATTTAAATAGATAGTAGACTACATCAGATGCAGTACAATGGGAGAAGTGGTATGCAAAACAGACAGCACGCAGTAAAACAAAGTGTGTGGCAGATATTTCAAGTTTCAAAGAATATTCAAACAAATCAGTGCAGACGCGAAGTAAAAATTACAGCATCACGGTGTGAACAACGTAATAACAGAAGTATTTATTTAAGTCCAGTGTCGACCCTCTGGATAAAAATTTATTTACAACTGATAACATTTTTTTCATTAAAATAACTAAATTGGCTTTTTTTTAATTTCGTAATGTTTTCTGATTACATCACTATCAAAAAGTCTATACAAGACTTACAAGATGACTTGGAAACATCTAGCATAAAATTCAATGGACGTTTATAGCCAGATAATGTATTAATAGGTAATAATAATTTCACCTGCAATGGGCGACTGCCTAGTGACCAGATCTAACAGCTTCCTCAATCACTTACCAAACCCCTCATAAATATTGCAACCTCTTCACCAACCTCTCAGAAAGTCATGATGCCCCACCTGAAAGAAAGGGCTTACTGTCTCACATAAGAATTCCATTTTTTGACAGTTTGGATGTGTATCAATTTCTACTGGAAAATACTTTACGTTTTTATAAATTACACAGTCTGAGACCCAGCTGTGTATGTTTGTGCAAAAATGACTTGTGGAAGAAAAAAGCATTGTTTGTTTAACGGAAATTGCTGTAAAAATAAATGCCACTGTCAAAAAGTGGAATTCTTATATGAGATGAACAATAAGTAGCGGTACACTCACCTCTGTTGTTCCAGCAGTTCATGTTGGGCTGTAGCATCAGTCTGTGCTTTCAAAGCCATGCTGAGCTGAGACACAATACGCCCTTGCTTCAAGGGCTGTATATTCTCCTTGGAAATCTCCAAGTCTTCTGCACTCCCAATCATTCTGTGAACATAACATCAATAATAAGCCTATCAGTTACAACTTTCAGAATCTATTTTCCACACTGAAAACTCATAAGATAAGAACTACACTGACGTGCACGACTAATGGACATTGCTCCAATACGCCAGACGGTAAACTGTCGTGCAGTGTTTCCATCATACCACTGTAACTGTTGGGCTTTAACAGGTGACCCCTATCATATTATTGGTGGAAAGTTTGTAGGCCTACTATAGTACAATGTAGAACTTAAGATTAGTTTTTTTAATCAAACCTATCAGTAAATTTTGAGATACGCTTTGTTTGCATGGTCACTTTCTGCAATTTCTAAACTCGAAAGTGCATAAAGTGGAGTTAAGGATTTTTATTTAGAAATGCACAGGGTGTAAATGATACCAACGGAACACTTTGAGGGCAAATAAAGTTACATTTTATAATTTCTAATACTTTACTCATTAGTTAACCATTTTTATTAACAGACATAATTTTATTTAAACTAAATAGTAAAATATGTTGCAAATTGATTAGGCTATTTAACAGAAACATCAAAATGTTATACATATTGTAAAAGTAATTCCAGTTTTGTGGGTTTAACTGAACATTATCATAGATTCTTTAACTTTTGACAAATGCAATAGGCTATATATACAGTATGTTTAAATACTATATTGCACTTGACTCAAATTCAAAGCTTCAACTCTTGTCTATAGACATTTAATTTGCAACTTCTGCACCTATACCCCACCTCTAATGTGAAGCTGCAAAAGTATGTCCCTATAAATTTATGGGTATTAAAAAAATTTGACCTCTCCCTGATTTTCCTCGACTTTCCACGACACTGACACACTAGAGTTGTAATTGCACCTACCATCAGAACGGTTTGATTGCCCGCAGCTAGAGTACTACACCCAGGCTCAAAATAGGTAGTAGTGTTTCAGCTGGGATGCAAAAAAATACCAATCACACAAATAAAGCTATACCTGTGCAAACTGACACTTTATATCCATATTAAAAAGATCAGAACAAATATTTCCACTGAAGCACATGTTGTTATCAAAGAACTTAATTAATCCTCTCCAAATTTTTTTTGAGGGCGTGGGGTTTGATAGGTACATTGTGAATCAGTAAAATAAATAAAAAAAACAATTCTTAACCTGCTGCAATACTATTTAACTATCATGTTGGCAAGTCCCATAAATATTCACAAATTGTCCTAAACACAACATTCCGCCACTCGAAACGTAAGTGTCTGGGTTCACACAGTGGCAATGTATATCAATTTCACAGTTAAGGCCTACATGAAAACTGGCATAGCTTAATATGTTTTGCATTTCTTCACATTACTGTCAAATTTGACAGTTTTAAATTCACTATTTTTTTAAGTGTTGTAGATGTTTGATACTTTGGGAGTCTACATTTTTAGTTATAATATCAACCGAGCTATCCACTCTACCATTGACAAATAAAGAATCAATCATAAGTACGGTAAATTTTACATGTAATAACATTAATCCCCTACTATTAAAAAATACTAACCTACACACACGTTATGAAACAAATTTAACCTAGCAAGTTTCATACACGTATCTTTTCAAAAAAAGTTCTTCGTAATAGGTCTTGGTAAATAATTAACTTACCTCTAAACACATTAATTCGACGCACTTTACAATCAAATAGGACCATAAACACCCGTCCAAACGTTACCCGCCGTTTCAAAAACTCACAGGTTGGCAATACATTTAAAAACAAGGTACCATAGACGAAAGCACGGCCGGAGAAGAACCATGGAGGAAGAACAGGTCTGGACACTCGCCTGGAAACTTGACCCCCTTGTTGTTTGGCAGTAGTTCACCAAGTTACCGAGAATATTGTGTTTTATTGGCGCTGATGTTAGGGCGGTCGGACTAAACTCTGCCCACTTCCTTTCCGCTAAGATAAACAATTTATCAAAACGTATTTTTTAACAATTTATTAAATACTTTCTTCGCTCACAATTTTAAGAAATGGCTCCAGCAATCTTTAATTACTTTATAAATTTAACAATGGAAAAAAGTGGACGGAGTTTGAGTCCGACCGCCCGGAAAACAGCGCCGAAAAGTACGACATTCTCGGTAACTTGACGAACTACAGACAAACAACAGGGGGTCAAGCAAAATACATTGGTAGATAGGCGAGTGTCCAGGCCTGTTCTTCTACGACCGTAGACGAAAGTAACAGCAGGATCAGAGACTTGTGTCTCGCCGCTGACATGGTTAACGTTAATCCTACTACAGGTTAGAAAGAAAATACATTTTCTTATGGGAGAGCTTGTCACAGGAAAAATTTCTGCCACTAGTTTCGCTTCAATCGCTAAGAGACCAGATAAATTATAAACCATAGTAAAATTAAATTTAAATAAGCCTGGAAATTATATTAGTCATTTAATGTTATTTTAAAGCGAAAAGAAGCTGATTTCACGTTTTAAATTATCAACTTTATGTAATTTAAAATTCAGGAAAGCTCTGTGATTGGTCAGTTTGGTGCACTAGCGACACCAGCACTCAAGTGGCAGAAATTTTCCCTGTGCCAAACTTATAACATTGATCTTTCTAACCTGTAGTAGAATTAACCTTAACACGGTGCAAGCTTTCGGCTATCATCGGACGGAATGCGAGGGGCTGCTCGGATACTTCCGTGACTCAGCATCACTTGCCTATCCCCTCTCTCACAGCATCGTATATATATATATATAAATAAATATATATATATTATTTTTTGGTTGCCCAGAAGGGGCACACCCTAGGTTAGTATCTAACTACTAGGAGTTAAAAGGGAGCAGGAGGGGTAGCAGCGTGCCAGGCCTGCGGCCTATACACTCTAACTACTGCATGCAGCTTAAGTTAGGGAGGAACATTGCTCAAATGGCTTACTGTGAGGTTATGAAGCACCAAGCCAGCGTTTGTGGCCTGGCGCATCCCTCAAATTTAACTGGGAGCTAATCCCGTAGAGGGTCATGGAAACCCGCGAGGTAGCGGGAGGAAACCCATTACGATAGACATGCGGGGTGGGTTCTCCATGCTAAGAAGAAAAGATAGAATTCATGTAATGTATAACATGCTTTGTTAGTTGTGTTAGAAGGCGAAAATTAAAGACGACCAGGGAGGGCTCGTGATCCAGCTCTAAAATATAAACTTAAATTAAGCTTAGCTCTACTTAACCTAGGGGAAATATCCTAAGTTTCCCAAAGGGTGGGCATGAGTACCTGCTGTCCCATTTTAGGTGAGAGGTTCTTGTCGCCTATCACGCAGTCATGGCTAGGTTGTGCAGTACGAGAGCCCTCGCTGGGCCATACGCTCTCTGCAGTGCCATGACTGATTTCGCGATGCATTGATGGATGATCAATGCATATCTAATTGCTTGATGCCTACCACACAGTCATGGCTGAGTTGTGCAAGACAAGAGCCCTCTCTGGGCCATGCGCTCTCTGCAATGCCATGACTGATTCCGCGATGCATTATGATATCTAATTACGCGCAGCCATGACTCGGTTGTGCAGTACGAGAGCCCTCGTTGGGCCATACGCTCTCTGCGAAATGCCATGGCTGATACCGCGATGCATTAGCATATTTAAGCCATTTGCAGTTCTCGTTTGGGCAAGTTGGCGAGTTTTTCTTGATTCTCAGGTATTTTGCTTGACCCCCTTGTTGTTTGGCTGTAGTTCGTCAAATTACCGAGAATGTCGTACTTTTCGGCGCTGTTTTCCGGGCGGTCGGACTCAAACTCCGTCCACTTTTTTCCATTGTTAAATTTATAAAGTAAATAAAGATTGCTGGAGCCATTTCTTAAATTTGTGAGCGAAGAAAGTATTTCATAAATTGATAAAAAATACGTTTTGATAAATTGTTTATCTTAGCGGAAAGGAAGTGGGCGGAGTTTAGTCCGACCGCCCTAACATCAACACCAATAAAACACGACATTCTCGGTAATTTGGTGAACTACAGCCAAACAACAAGGGGGTCAAATATCCAGACGAATGTCCAGACCTGTTCTTCTACGACCGAGGTTTTAAGTTAGCGTCACTTCTTCTTGGAAAGCTCCTAGGGCATGTCGTTCCACAGCAGGCTTCTCTGCTGGGATGCCGATCCTGCCATCATCGTAATTTTTAGGGATCTATTGGAGCGGATCCTAGGTCCAAGAAGTCATTCTATAAGTTTGACAGGTTCAGAAGAGGCAAGTTTATGTTAATTTCAATTTAGTTTGGAGTGAACTTGAAGACGACGAGGGATGACGCGTAAGACAGACGCTTACGAGCCTTACTATAAGTTCTAGGAACTGTCTTCAGTGTAAACGCCTTAAATTGTATTGCTTTAGACTCCAACATTATTTATTAACAGTTCCAAATTGTTATATTAATTTTCTAAATTTTTTTTTTTTGGCAATTAATTGAGGAGAACCTAAGCCTAACCAGAGGTCTGAGATAATTTTAGAGACTTAAATTCTACCGACTGAGCAAATTTAAATGTAATAGCCGTGCAAGATTAAATTACAGATTTTCTTTTTATTAATAGAACTTTAACTACAGTTTCTGCAATTATTATTTCATATTTAAGCTTTTGTGAGTGCTGTGAATATGTTTTGTTGTATCTGGTTGAGAGCAGTACTTACTGGCCATTTTCACTGATTTTCTTTACAGTGTAGGGAATAGCACCTATTTTCCACTAAATTCATTTTTTATTTTAATTATATTTTCCTTCTTTGCTATTTCTGACTACGTGTTCTCTGTGTAGATGGTTTTATCAGTGTTCTGTATTTTACCAGTGTAATATGTTATCACAGAAAAAGCTCACACGCACTACAACACATTCACACATCTATATTCATTTAAAAATCAAAGAGAATGAAGATTACAATGCAGCAGTAAATATAACACGTAAGTCCAGATGTTCGGCACATGATGCTGAAGATATCCAACAGGTGAGCTACCTAATCCATCTCCATCAGCTAGCCAGCACATTCCCAAAATTTCCTTGACCCACCATATCCATGCGAGCTAAGCTAGTTTCCTTAAAGGCCATATTACATGGTACCTGCTACCGTTGCAGCTCACATACCAAGCATTTATAGAGGCAGCCATACAAGATACTATAACAGCTTCTATAAAGGCTTGTCAGCCATACTGCTACTAAGGGCTTGTTCCCGATTTTTTTTTCAGACTGGTGCCAATAACTCAAATATTTTTTAACCAAAAGTTTTGAAAAAATTTGAGTCAATGTGCAATCACACGATGCACAATACTGTGGACGCGTTTTTTAAAATAATGTACCATTCGCCAGCAAAAAAAAAAAAATAATAATTCCCTTTGTTTTTGCTTATTTTCACGACGAAAAACGTGGTACTTTCGGTAATGAAATCTAAAAAACCGTTCAGTATAATTCTACAAAAAAATTCAGCCACATATTATAACATATAAGTGTCGAAACTGTGCAGCGAAATTTTGATATGAGTATTAGGTAGCAA
The DNA here is from genome assembly GCA_003012365.1 of Medauroidea extradentata. Lineage (NCBI taxonomy): Eukaryota > Metazoa > Arthropoda > Insecta > Phasmatodea > Phasmatidae > Medauroidea > Medauroidea extradentata. The sequence continues at coordinate 73,386 of PNEQ01108352.1, forward strand.
TTAAAAAATTATTTTCGAAATCACTGCAAAACTTCGTAACAAGGCCTTAAGGTGGATTCACATGATCGCCGACAACCCCAAACAAACAGCAGAAAATGCTCTAAGCCAATCAGAACGTTCGTTAGCCTTTCCGCGTTGTCTGTGTACCCTACGCCAAAAATATTGAGCCGATCTCAACTTTTTCGGTGTGCGGATGGCAGACAACACAGATTTTACCCAGAGTTCAGTGCTGTTCATTGATTATTTTGCTGACCGAGAGAACGACTGTAACCAACCAAGTGTAGTGTTTTCTAAATAATTTTCCTGCGATATAAATTTCAGTAAAATCATATTTTTAATGTTGAGTGTATGTTTGTCGTATTATTATTTCAGGAATGTAGGAATGTCTCGCTCAAATCTCTGCTGATGTTTAGTTACAAAAGCGAATACACACTCGAACAGAGAATTGTTATGAGTTCTTGGGTTAACGAACGTCCTCATACTGGGAAGATGCTTCGTGAAGTGCGCGCCGATTTCCATCAACGATTCGACAAAAAGGCGCTACCAAAACAAACCCTTCTGCATTGGGAACAAAAACTTTTTGAAACGGGCAACATCAAAGATAAACCACGAACTGGAAGACATTCAACTAGAGTGCAACAATGTCAGGAAGTCGAGGAATCAGTAATGAGATCACCAAAGAAGTCACTCCGCAAACGATCAGCGGAGCTTGGAATACCGCGATCGATACTGCATAAACACATGAAGAACGACCTGCATCTTCACGCATATCGCCCCATGTTCGTTCAGGAGTTATCAGACGATGATTTAGCCCGCAGACAGGATGCATGTGCGTTGCTTCTTCAGACTTTCGACACAATCCCAAAACGTGAAATGGTCATTTTCAGTGATGAGTGTGCCATCTATCGGAGCTATCGATCACGGAATGTTGTGTTCTGGGCCAAGGAAAATCCACACTATGTCGAGGAATTGGAACATAATCCTCCACATGTCATGATATGGACTGCAATGAACAATCGACATTTGTTTGGACCATATTTCTTTGATGGAACAGTGAACCAGACAGCTTATCTGGAAATGCTGCGAACCTGATTTGTGCCACAACTGGAGGAACTTGGTATTCTGAATGATGTGTAGTTCCAACAAAATGGAGCGCCAGCCCACTATGCCATCTCTGTTAGGTAATACCTTGCCGAGGTCTTTCGGAATCGTTGGATTTGCCGAGGTTCAGCAGTGCTGCCTGCTCCACTTGAATGGCCACCTCGAAGCCCAGATATCTCGACGTGTGATAATAGCCTTTGGGGCTTCATAAAAGAGTGTGTTGCACAGCAGCACTAGAAACCACAGATGAACTCAAAGAAGCAGCGAGACTTGCTTTTGCTCGTACCAGCCCGCAAATGCTTCGGAAGATGTCTCACAGAACTTGGCGCAAAATTATTCTCTGCCATGAGAATGAAGGAGCTCAAACGGATCCACTGGAGACTTAAGGTTGTGTTACAACACAAGATACCATAACATCATAATACCATAACAATATCCATAAACTACATACCGGGGGTAACAAGACATTGTGGACATTCTGTACATGAAAAGCAGCAAAATTATTTCTGTACTTCTCTTCCTCAAACACCATCATCTGCTCTTTGTCCTGCTCCTTCCTGCCATCGTTCTTTACAAAACGATGCGCAGAACAGTACGAGCATCGAATATGGTACGAGTTTTCCTTTAGCCACTTATAATTTTAAAAAAATTAAATAATATGAAGAAATCACACCATTCAAAAAATTCCGATGAGATTCTTAGGGCAGGGTCGGACGAGCGTCTTTTTCCCGTCCGTGCATACACGTTTCCGAAACACAATGAATGGACAGCACAGAAATATATGTAGTTGGTTACACGGACGTATAAAAGACGCACGTGCGACTAGAAGTGCTGCTTTCGAAAAAACGCAGGCAGTGAAACGCAACCTGCTGTGTTTTGGCTGTAGTGTAAAAACGCGCAAGGTTGTCACACGGACGTATTTCGTTATGTTTGTTCAGTCGCGTTTCTGCTTGCGCAACAAATACACAGAACTGTGACGGATAAGTTAATCATTGGTAGTGAATTGCTTATGGGTGAGGTGCAGACAGGCCATGTCTTTACGACATGAGCAGTAAAGACTATCACGACAAACACACAATCAAAAATACTTGGAGGAAGTGTGCAGTGTGGTTGTTCCTGGATGAAGCGATTTTGGACATCAGGAACGAAACTGTATAGGTAAGTGCAGTAAAGTTCGTACGACTGTTAAGTTTTGTGTTTAATATAATTAGTACGAAACAAAATACAACGGGGAAGCACTAGTAGTATATACGGAACTAATACTTACAACAATTCACAGTATTCCTGCTTCATTGTGTGTCATGAGTGATGTAGAACTGTAACCTCTGCACGGACACCAACAATACTGAACAGAAGAAACGAGTAATTGTGAAAGCCAGCATCACATTGTGAACAATTTAGTTGGACAAGTATAATGATAATACACAAAACAGTGATTGTGCAAGACAAAATTTCTATGTTAATGAACCATTTGTTGGGTAAAACAGGTTAAATATTGTTGGTTTGTCATGGCACTGCACCAACAGTTGAAAAGTAATGTGGATAGTAATCTCTGTATTGCATAGCTTTATTTGTCCCTCGTGTTCCAATGGAGGGAATGCTTTCCAGTGGACACGTCAATGTGTCCATCGCGTTTTCTGACGTAATTGTGCGAAATGCAGCATGTCTTTATAATCACATCAGCAAACTCAGGTCGAACATCGAGAGGCCTGTGAAGTACTCGCCACTTGTTGGCTAACATACCGAAAGCACTCTCAACAAATTTGCGTGCCCAAGAAAGGCGATAGTTGAACACTTTCTGTTCATGGCTTAGGTTCCTATTAGGATATGGCCGCAGTAAATTTTCTCACAAAGAAAATGCCTCGTCTGCAACGAATACATGTGGCATAGGAACCCCGTGGCTGTTGTTTGGAAGTAGGTGTGGTTCTGGGATATCCAGTTCCTTAAAGTATACCTGTTTTCTAAGTTCAGAGACTTTGAAAACATTATAATCACTACATTTACCATAGGCTCCAACATCAATGAAAAGGAAGCAGTAATTTGCACCGGCGACTGCCATCAGCACTATATAAATATACTTTTTGTAGTTGAAAAAATTAGAACCACAGTCACGGGGGCAAATTATACTTATGTGCTTGCCATCAGCGACCCCCAAACAATTAGGAAAGTTAGCTCTCTGAAAAAATGTTTCAGCGATATCAGACCAATCTTCAAGGGTTGGTTTCTTCATGTACAACTTCTTCAGTTCCGACCATATTGCCTCACATACTTCTTGCACTATAATTCTTATAGTTGTTCTTCCAATCAGGAACTCGAAGTGCAAGAAATGAAACGAGGAAACTGTCCCTAGATACCTGCAACAAATAGAATTTTTAGGAACATATAATATGAATTGTACTTGACAGGGTACCTAGTAAATTCTAAAACAAATAAAAAAAACATTCGAAATCAGATTAAATATGCTGTAACGTAGTTACATAGGTAACAACGTCGTTTGTCCGTGTAATTTGTAACAATGGTTTTCCAATATCAATTATACCATTAACGTTTGGGTAATATACAAAATAATCGATGAAAGAATACTATATTCTGTATACCTACAATATTATCAATATTCGTTGTTTGGTGGAAGAACTGTGTAAATTAAAAACAATGCACTGAACATAGACAAACACCCCATGACTGTACTACAGTATGCTAGACACATCGCTGTACATATTACAGTTGCCTATTGCCTGGAGGAGTTATTACAAGAATAATTGTTATTTTTATCATCGTAACACATCAACAACTGCAATTTTCTAGTGATTTCCTTTCACCTTAACCCAGCGTTATTGAAGATTTTTAATTATTTTCGTTCACTGAATTTACTGCAATTGTGCAATGAAAACCTACGTTACCAATTAATTGACTACGTGTGTGTTTCAGGAAGAGATGTCCAAAAGCGATGGCGCTCATTACGAGACTCGTTCATTAAGGCCTACAAGGTTACTGGCAAGAGTGGAAGTAGAGCATCCGAAAAGAAATAATCTGTTTACTTCAAACAGTTAAGTTTCTTAATTCCTTAATTGCAGAAGCGACAGACATCTGGAAATATGTCACCTCCTGTAGCGGAGGATGGTAATAAAGAAATGTTGTGTCAACCCCACAAACACTACCCAGGAACTTGCCCAAAAACGAAAAGTACAAGATTCATTTGAAAAGGAACTCATCGACATACGTATTGTCCAAGAAACAACAGTCGAATTATGATGACGCCGATAAAACGTTTCTTTTGTCTGTGTCGCCCCAGTTTCAGGCTCTTTCACCATATAACAAGATGGCCACATAGAATTTATTCGAACACGTCGTCGCCTTTCGGCATCACGGTATTATAACGTTCAGTATGGACAATGAGACATTGTCCAATCCCAAACTTCTACCATTTCCCAGTGCTTGCCTTTTTCGTATACTGAGAATAATGCAACTTGTGTGAGTCCATTGTCAGAAGCCTCTGGCGATTCCATTTATACATTGTATTTTCGCTAAACACTCTGCTTGTCATGTTACGCCTTTCTATATAGTGTTTGCAAACAATATGTTTAGTCACGAAATGTAATTCGCAAACTTTATTTCTCTTTTTTATTGAACAATGTGCGAAATACTTACTTAGCGATCTATAACAACGAAATTTAACCTGCTACGCACTCATTGCACATGTTTCATGTTTTGACATAATATATTAATTATTAAATAATTTGTTACTATATGCCATACATATTAATTTATAATTTAGTTGGTGTGTTTTGTACCTTTACATAATACCTTTGTACAATATGTTTTCTTCACACACACATAATACTTTGTACGTTTGTATTTACAAAGAAACCCCTCAAATCCGGACTAATTGGGGCTGTAGCCTGTTCGGATTTCAATTTGTTCGGATTAGCATAAAACTATATATAACATAATAACGAGCCCTCGTTACGGTATAGGACTGTACATTGAGCGAGACAGGCTGATATTGGCGCGCGAAGAGCGAGGTAAGTGACCTTGACCGGTGAGCAGGTGGTGGGAAGGCAGGCCATTTTTCAATCCTGGATGACAAGTATGTATGCCGACACATTTACACACTGTTTGGTATGCTAACTGTACTTCTTTGTTAATTTTCAACAAATTATTTAAAATAAGGTGACAATATAGAATGTATACATAATTTTTTATGACTATTCGTGTGTGTTTGTAAAAAAAAAAAAAAAAAAGAACTCGTCCGGACTCGTTCAGATTTCCTGGGATTCCGGATTTCCGGGGTTCGGATTTGAGGGGTTTTACTGTATTAAAATTATCTTACCTAACCGTAACTGTGAGTTTTTCTTCTGGGCTAATAGGTTGTCGCATGTTTGCTGTGTTCTTCAAAATTCGACCTTGTATCACCATGAGCAGAAATGTAAAAGAGTCAACAGGCATTCGATAGTATTCGAAGAACTTTTCTGGGTACCCTTTAAACTGTTCATGTAGTGTGCGAAATTTGCCTTTCTGCAGTCTTTCGCTGATTATAGGATGGATACAGAACCGTCTACATTTCTTACGCCTTCTTCGTCTAACTAGAAGTAGAGACAAACAAGCGTTTTCCATAAACTCAATGTCTCACAATAAACCGTACTGCTTCTGACAGCTCGCTTGTATGTCGCCGTCCGAGTTTCTAACACCAGTGTGAGCGCTGGACTTGTGTCTTGTCCGTACACGCCCGTCAATAAAACGCTGTGTATTAGACAAAAAAGAATTCTAGAAATGGAATTCAGTCGAATATCGACTGAACACCCAGACACAAAACACAGACACAAATATAGAACCAGATTCCCAACATGAAACAAGACGAAACACAGCGAACAGTGGACAACAAACAAAAGACAAAAGACAATAGACAACACAACACAAGTTAAAACCAACGGAAATAACCCTTTCGTAACTCATAAAATCTTTTCGAATGTATTTTTTTAATGGTGTTTAGTTCATATCGTTTGACTTTGTATTATGTACAGTACAAACTATTCTCCAACTGACTAGTAGCACTTGGCAGCTGGCATAGTGTTGACGATAGGAAAGACTCATAAATTAACGAGAACATTGTACATCTCGACGGCGAGATCATTATTGACAGCTGCACAAGAACAGGAAACGGAAGAGAAATCGGTCACGGCTGTGGTTACGGGACCATCCCGGCATTCGTGTCGAGCAGTTTCTGAAAGGAAAATAATGGAGAACCGTGATTAAGATGGCCGGGGCCGGGTATCCAACCCGAGTCCTCCTGGTTGTGAGTCAAATGTGTTGCCATTGCGCCATCTCTGTCGATGGCTATGAGCTCTTTATTATTATTATTACTATTTTATCGTTATAAGACAGTAGGCTGTTTCAAGACCTATTTTTAAAATAAAGGGCGTAGAATAAATAAGAAGCATTGTTCAGTACCAACAGTGTGCCCAGAATTTATCTTCGGGAGGGGCTGCAAGTCTAAGCTCACAGTATTAGCATAGAATACTTTGTTCACACGCTAATACCACAACATAATTTATCATTAGAACATACCATATTTAAATCTGTACTATGTGTATATTGTTAACATTTTCCACACAGTTTCTTCAAAATTATATACAGATAGCGCAAAAAGAAAGAATGTCTATTAAATGTTCTGCCATAATGTGCTGAATGTAACAACCGCAGGATGTTATAAGTCTCTTCACAAATAAGTCAGTACTTCTAGGGCTGTGCTAAAGGTGGATTTACAACGCCACAACAGCTCCGACACAACAATGTTGTAAGCAAGACAGCCACGGCGATAATGGTAGCGTTCACAATGCCCCAACGTGCCGGCGAGCGGCTCGTCGTGATATTGCCGTCGGCAGTACCGAAAAAAAGTGGAAAGCTATAATATTTTATTTAATGTGTTATTTCAATCAGCTGTTTCACGAAAGCACGAATGAAACTGTAAAAAATAATATTGCGAAGTAAAATACAACAGAAACATAATGCATAATGTTCTTCGCTGAAATGAAAATGCTTAAAGAAATGGTCATTCATTATTTATTCGCAAGAAACCTAGTTGCTTTGATTGTAAACAAGCAATGAGTATCTGGCGCGAAAATAACGTAAACCGTAATACATATTCAACAGTAGACTACCCTAGCCATCTCCATTATTGTAGACTACCATTTGTGCTGACACGGACATGCAAATGTTTTGTATGACGTTGGAGCTTTATTGAGCAGTTTAACGAACATAATAAAATACTCATATTGTTTCGCTTGCACACTAATATATATATATATACAGAGTGGCCAAGAATAAGTGTTACAAATTGATAGGGATGGTAGATGTGCATGTTTGGAACATATTTGATTAAGGAACCCATGTCCGGAAATGTATCCTTATACCTGCAATGGTGCACCAAAGTAACAGGGGTAGGCAGGCAACCTGGCGACAATAAGCCAGTGAAAACATCTGTTGTGTTGTGTTATGTACTACCCGCTTTGACGCTCTGTGACTGTACGAGACACCGTGCATGTGTTACACTCGCTACGTTTACCTTTTAAATTTGCTGCTCAAAATGTCCTCCGCCACACCCGATACATGCAGTGCAGCGCCGTAACATGTTGCGTCGCACATCGCTGAAGACAGCTGGTG